>JABUQX010114121.1:0-12500 GCA_015478945.1 Trachelipus rathkii
CCAAAAGAGAAAGAGAAGGATACTTTTTAAAAATAAAATTTTGGTTGGTAATAAATAAAAAAAGAATGACTGTTTTAGCGGACATCTTTTTTAATTCAAAATTTTATTTTTAGAAATTAACAAAAAGCCTTAATAAATATAGTAAACAATTTTACTTTGTTTTACCTAGCTTTTCAAAATATTTCTCTTTGCATTATATGAACATATGTAATATAACTTTAAGCAAACACAATTTTTCCTTAAAATAACCGCTTCAAAAAGAAATCCTTCTTTAAAATGATGTCCACAAGATCGATTTTTTGTTACTTTTAATCCGCATAATAAGATGTCAACACTCACTTGGTGGTGAGTTAAAGTTTAACGTGGAAGGATCATCTTGGAAAATTTAAGGAATAATAAGATTGTCTCCGTACTGTTATCATTGAATTTCTAGTCGATTTTCGTTTGACATCTAGTGCTTGTGGAATTTTACTTTGTATTTTTTGCAGAGGACTTTTGGTTTGAATATCTTTAATTGCGAAATCCCATTTTCAATCAACTCAAACTTGAGTGCCCTTAATTGGTTCGCGCAATTATCCATCAATATTGGCTTCCTTGCGTCTTCACCTGATAGATACCAAAGAAAGAATTCCTAAAATTGGAAGAACTATCAACTCTGATGCAGATTCCCAGTTCGATAGTATTATTCATTTTATTTAACAGTTTCCCAAAGAACATATCATAGTTATAATATAAGAATCTTCAATTCCTGAGGAAGATTCTAAAATGTGGTTCATATCGAAGCTAAAAAAAAAAAGTTTTTTTTCTGTTTTCAGTTAACATTCTTTCCTGTTTTTCTTCTTTCTATTTAATCTCTCCATTAGTTTTTTATTTCTTTTCATTAATTAGTTACTTCATTCTCTATAAAAAAAAATTAGCCACACTATTCCTCTGTTGAAATTTCTTTGTTGCCAGGTAAAAGATATTTTAATAATTCTCCTAAGGTTTCAATTTCTCCCCTACCAAAACCTCAGCGGTGTGCGAAGCCTAAAGTTTTCCAGCTTGAAAAGTAGTAAAATTTTCATTAAGTTTTAGGGCAAGGACAACTTTTGCTATCTGTCTTGCATTCTTTATAGTGTGAACGCCTTAACCTCGTGTGTAGGATCTAATGTCATCGGAACATAATGTTTTTCATACTTTTATCATGTTCATCTGACCTAAATCATTCAATTAATTTTGTTCGTTTACATTCTAATGAAACGTGTTATCAATTCACCAGTCCCTCAAGTTCTTGCTCATTGTCTTTTTTTCCCAACATATTCATCATATTTGATGAGTTATCCTTAACTATTCAAATTAAATCTTATTAATTTCCATTTCTTTGAAAATATCAGCATCATTTTATCTTCGTTCATCATATGTAATATTACGCAGATAATTAAGCTTTTCCTTGTGCATGCAATCCATTTTAAATGACAAAGCGTCCTTTTAGTTATACATATATATTTTGGGTATACATTGCTCTTCCTAGAAGCATTTTAACAATGGTTTCTTTCTGCAATACAGGGAAGGTGAGTACTGAAAGTCATTTCCTCTCAAATTCCCTTAAATCCCTCCCTTGAAGTAAAAGGTGGTGGGACACTTATTCTTTAACAACCATTACAATCAATTGTTTATTGAATATTTCACTTCACATGGATAAGACAAATTTTTGACCACTGAAAATATATCAACTTTCGTTTGAGATTTTGGGGTTGAAGTTGTATCCTGATCATCTTATATTTAATTTATATTTATATATTTATTATACAATTTCTATTTGTTTCTTGTCGTTTATTTTTGTGATGATTGTAAAAACCATAATTGGCTTTTGTCTATCACGTGCAGTTTGCCGTATTCACGTGAAAACGTTAAAAAATTGCATAAATAAATGAATGTTTCAGAGTAAACCCGGAGTAAAGAACGTATATTGAAAATTTGCATAAAATTAGATTTTCTTTTAATTCTTCTGAATTGTAAGATATGAATTACCCATTACATAGCGATTTGTTAATTTAAAAATGTCAAAAAAAAAAAAAAAAAATTTTGGGGCTGAGCATACATAATGGTTTATCCTTAACTATGTAAATTAAATCTCTTATTAATTTCGATTTCTTTGAAAACATCAACAAGTAGTTGGTTTTATTCAATGAAATGTTATGATATGTTATCTCTTGGTGCTAATGTTTTAGTAATATTTACTTTATTTCGATCACATATCTAATATAAATGCGAATTAATATTTCGTTTCCTCTTAGTGCATGTTCCGATTTAAATGAACAAAGCGTCCTTTAGCTTCTTAAGCTTAAATTTTACCTATTACATACGTTTCTTCTAGAACATTTTACGAATGGTTTCTCTGTCTAAAGAGACTTACAGTTTAAGGTCGTCTCTTCACACAGTTTAATAAATCATTCCCCTGATAGAAGGTGGTGGGGACAGTATCTTTAACAACCATTACAATCATTTGTTATTTTGAATATTTCACTTCACATAGACAAGACAAGTTTTTGATTCAGAATTGATTAGAATAAATATAATTGATTCAATGAACTCTTCTCGGTGTTTAATATAGAACCTTAACCAAGACATTTTATAAATCATATTGTTATTATTATGGTTCCAACAATACATTTCAGTGGGAATAAACAGGATCAAATAATTTTTACATACAAAAAAAGGTAATTATTTAATAAAATCGTATTTTTTAAAATCATACGTTTGGCGTTACGGCGAGAGAAAATAAAGACAGTGGATATTTTTCTGCAACAACGATCCATATAATTAGGTTTTAGCTTAGGACCCTCCTAGTTCAGGTATGATAAGTTTTTTTAGTAGATACAAAACATCATATATGAAAATAATAATAATAATAATAATAATATAAATAATAATAATAATAATAATAATATAATAATAAATATAATAATAATAATAATAATTAATAATAATATAATAATATAATAATAATTATATAATAATAATAATAATAATAATAATAAAATATAATATAAAAGGAAAAATTGCGGATGCGTAATAATAATAATCAAGTCATAAGTATACACATAATCAGCATAAGAATAATAATTCATAATAATAATAATAATAATAATAATAATAATAATAATAATAATAATAATAATAATAATAATAATAATAATAATAATAATAATAATAATAATAATAATAATAATAATATAATATAATAATAATAATAATAATAATAATAATAATTATTATTTAATAATAACATTGGTTATAATGATATATAAATAATGACAGTAATAAGTTTACATTAATCTTCCGGAACGTTTCTCGTGAATGCTTTTCTACACAGTACAGTCAACTTCAAATTTATCACCTATCGATAATCATATAATATATATATATATATATATATATATTATATATATATATATATATATATAATATATTATATATATATATATATATATAATATAATTATATATATATATATATATATATATATCATATATATATATATATAATATATTAGGTAAATTGACCTAAGAGTAGTAATAATAATTCGTAATGCCTTAATTATATAGTTGCTTGTAAAATCCTTATCTAAATAGAAGAAAATCAATTTTCTAATACTAATAGGTTACAAATTAATATCAAATATTACAAGAATTTAAGAAGGAATATTTAGCAAAAGCTTTCGACCAATCTTGTCCTCTTTCAGCTGCTATGTTATATAAACTATTAAAATCATTAAAAAATCATAAAATAAAATTACTCCTCAAAGTTTTGTTTAATTTTTTGAAAAATAGTTGAGGAGTTTAAAATGTTGTTTATGATCGGAAATCTATTTGTGAGCCATTCCTTTTGTATGTTGAATTGTTGGAATTGTTTATTCAGAAGGATTCGTAAATCTTCTAGGGTGAAGGTTTTTGCAATGGTAATATATGGATGTCATGTGGTCTATGTTAATGGTATGGTTGTGAGTAGATCTGTGTAAGGTTAGGGCAGAATTAGGGTTGTCTTGAAGTAGGTCATATTTGTGTTGGTAATTACGGCGAGGGAAGTCATGTGTTTCACCGATGTATATGTTATTGCAATGAGCACAAGGTATTTTGTATAAACATTAAGAACTAGGGGTATTGGTATGAGTATGTGGTTTGGAAATTTTTTTGAAAAGAAGAAGAGATTAGAAGATGAGGTAAGGATAGTTTTGAGTATAAATTTTTTACAGATGTTTTGTGATGACGAGGGTAAGGGGAGGTAGGAAAAATTTGCTTTACCACATGGTGGTTGGTTGGTATAAAAATTATTCTTCGCGTTACGAAGAGCTTCGGAAATAATATATTGAGGATAAGATAGTTTGCGGAAGGTTGAAGAGATTAAATTAAATTCATTTTGAAGATATGAAGGGGAGCAGATCCTTAAAGCTCTAAGGAATAGAGTCTGCCCTTTATGGGCATATTCGTTATGAAACATAAACCCGTAGAATCGAAAAAAAACATCAACATTGTCTTCACATTGTCACTTTTTTTTTGGTCGTTGCGAATTTGGACCCTTCCACTGAGATGATTGTGCCTTTGTTTCTATTTCATACCGTTATCCCATGATATGTCGTCTGTAATTAAACTAATTAACAAATTTTGGATCACATTTGTCCCGCGATTAATCAGGTTATTGGGACCTTCAAGCCGGGTGTTGTTTCTGCTGATTGACAACAATTTCGAATGAATTTCGCGAACAGCACGATAAATTTTGCAAATCTTCAGTTAAAACTGACTGAACAGCTCGTAGAAACTTAATTTTAGTTCGTCAAACAATCCACCAAATTGTTAGTCTACTGTCAGAGCGTCATTAAATCGCGACTTTCCAGGCAGTGGTTTTCGTTGGTTGTTGAACAGTGGAAGACCGGCCGGACAGGAGGTCATATTTGACTAATTCGCTTCGCAACTTTAAATCTGTTGGACCAGATTAAAAACATTTTGACGGCTTAGACATTTATCCGTAAGCGATTTTTTTAATAGTTTCTTATGGCTTCGCAAAGCTGAATTTCCCGTTTTTAAAATTTTATACTACTGTTCTGTTTTTTTCAGCCATTTTGAGAAATCAGAACGACTGAGGCATGCTATCTATGTCCTCACTCACCAGGATGCACTCGTACTGAGGAACGCTGTCGCACTGACTTTTCAGTACGTTTCAAGACGATACCAAGCTTACCGTTGCAACCCCTCTAAACCTTAGCCTGCTTTTTCATTGATGCAGTGATGCCGTCATGCTACTGTCTTTAAATTTTCCAATCACCCTCGTATATATATATATATATATATATATATATATATATATAATATATATATATATATATATATATATATTATATATATAATTATATATATATATATATAATTTTATATAGATATATACAGTAATATATATATATATATAATATAATATATATATATATATATATATATTATAATATTTATATATATCTTATATATATATATATATAATATATATTAATATATATATATATATATTATATATATATATTATAAATTTTTATATATATATTATAAATTTTTTTATATAATACTACACACTATATATATATATATATATATATATATATATATATATATATATATATATATATATATAATATATTATATATATATATATATTATATATATATATATTATTATATATATATAAACGGTATATATATGGTAAAGGACTTTATATGCAGCACATGTATTTTATCTTAAAACTACAAGCAGATACATAGAAACTAAATAGCATTTTTCCGAATTAGCCGTGAAAATTTATGTGGGAGTATATATAGAAAACTGTTAACTGTTGAAAAAAAAAAACTTATAAATTAAAAAAAAAATGCAAATGTACAACAAGTTTTAAGATCTCGGTTTATGAGTAATTAATACGCACTAAAGGAGAGCCAGAGTTGCACCAAATTGCTTTTTTATGCGTGGCATTTTTTTTAACTTAAAGGACCACCCTGGTAACCGCAAAGTTGGAAAAGAGTCGGGGGTTTCTCGACCTGTCCGAGGAAACGACGAGGGGACTACGTCCCCCTCTGTCCCCCGCCGGCTTGAACCCCCACAAAAAAAAAAATCATTTCTACCCTATTCCTTTTCGCAAACGAGAGAAGATAAAAAGCCATTTCTGTCAACTGTAGCGGTCCTTGGTGCGGAAATAATACTTTTTGGAAGGAATGAACGTGTTATTAAATTATTATAATGAAAATCTATTAATATTTCATATTTTTCTATTTTTTTGTTACCATTTTCTGAACTAAAATGTTTTCCCTGATTACAAAAATGCCATTTGTTTTTAGTGTAGCATTTGTAGTTTTGTAGATAAATGCCATGTACTAATGCAAAGTTCTTATATAATAAATATATATATATATATATATAATATATATATATATTATATATATATATATATATATATTATATATATATATTAATATATATTATATATAATATATTATATATATATATATATATATATATATTGTGTGTGTGTTGTGTGGTGTGTATCTAATATATAATGATATAAATTGCAATTTATTTGGGATCCATAATTTTATGAAACTACTGTTTAAAATTTGCTATTAGAAAGGAAAAATAATAATGAAGCTAAAAAAAACGAAAGATGAAAAAATGATAACCTAAACCATATGCGAACAAAAAAAACATTTCAAAATAGAAAGAAATTTGAAGAGCAACAAAAAAAAAGTAAAAAGAAAAAAAATGGGGCTATTGAAAACTCAAATTTTTGAAACTTTTTTTTTTTCTGTAATTGTGACAACGTTTGCAAGAAAATAAATTGAATTGAAGTTTAATCAGGCATTCTCTCTCTCTCTCTCTCTCTCTCTCTCTCTCTCTCTCTCTCTCTCTCTCTCTCTCTCTCTCTCTCTCTCTCTCTCTCTCTCTTTTATCGTTAAAACTTTAAGATTTTTTTCTCACTTGATTTTTCATTTACTACTTTCGAATTTTTATGGAAAACTTTAGTATAACTATTTTTTTTTCTTTTCCCAAATTCTTCTTGCCATTTTTTCCTTTTTACTCTTTTTTTACAAAAAAGAAAAAAAACAAAAGAGTAGCTATTGTTATATAAATGCATTTTCTTTCATATCTCCCTCCTCTCTCCCACTTATTTACTATTTTTCTCTTCTTCACCCCACTATCTTGATTTACTCTCAGCTTTTTCAAGTGCTATTTAAGACCCATTTGAAATAAGAGCGCCATAAAACTTTAATGGGAGATCAGATCATTTTGTATAGAAGAAAACATGTGCGTTAGTGTACGTCACAAAGGCGTCTCTAAAGAGTTTTCTTGTGTACACCATAATGAATAAAAATACGTCTGTAAACAATTGATATAAATTTGAACACACACAAATGTATATATATCATATATATCTACATAATTGTTGTTAATATACAACACACACACACATACACACACACACACACCTACACACACACACTCACCTACACACAGCACAATATATATATATATATATATATATAATATATATATATATATATATTTATATATATATATATATATATATATATATATATATATATATATATATATATATAATATTATTTATCTTATATATATATATATATATATTATATATATATATATATGCTAGGCTCATTTACAAGTCAATCAATAATGCGAATAAGTAGGGAGCTCCACAAAATTGATAAAAATTGTTCTGTAAAGAAAATGTTTATAGTTCATTTTGAGAACTAGATGAAACCTTATGTCTGTTGTGATCGTTGATACCACCTAGATTTATGATTTTTCAGGGAGGGAAGGAGGAGAGAAAATATGCTCTATTTTAGAGTTTAGGTAGTGGAGAGTTATTTTTGAGTTTCATTACGATATAAATAAAACGAATAGATAAATTTTATCCTGGATTGGAAAGAAAACCTAATCCATATTGTATAATATAGGAACGATTGAAAATTAGCAACATGAAAGCAAGAGAGATCTTTGCCCACATGCGCACATCATCCGCTTTTGTGGGAAATTTGAGGCTACAAACAGTAAGAGAGAGAATAGAATAGAGGTTGATATCTGAGCTCTCAAGCACATGAGTTCCTGATAATGCGCATCTTATGTGTTGGTGCTAACCAAGAAAAGAGTAGTGGAAACGATGTTGTATTTAACAAATTGAATAAAGACAGCAAGATTCGCAAAAATTGATGGAAGAAACATTCACCATAGCATACCAGAAATTTGTTAACAGCACCATGAACATCACCATCATTTTTCATTAAAATAATCTAACTTTCAGGCTATGATACAGAAGAGGTAGATTATAGATTTGAATGGATGCTAACATCATTATAGCCCCACCATCTTCATTAATATTTGTCGCCGTTTTCAAATTTGATACAAGATGTGTGTACATGTAGTGGTAAAAATTGTGGCATGTGAAAGGAAGAAAGTGGTGAGTATGTGCTGGATATGAATGTAAGCACTCTCATTTTATAGTCGACAATACGCTGTAGACATCCATTTGTTAAGGAGAGAACAATCGATTTTTGGATTCTGGAACCTAGAGAAATATCCCAAACCAGCATAACACTCCCTATTCTCAAAGAATGGTCTCAGACAATATTTTTGCCCTCCTAATATATATATATATATATATATAATATATATATATATATATATAATATATATATATATATATATATATATATATATATATAATATCATATATATATATATATATATAATATATCTATAGCATATATTATATATATAATATATAATAATATATATATATATATAATATATATATATAGTGTAAAATATTCATTTCGTGATTAAACTGACATTTGCTGTTATAATAATATAATTATTGCGTATTGGTCTGATAACAACAGAAGGTTTATTTTAAATAACATATAATGTGGAACAAAGATTGAGAGGTTTTTCCCTTCCAGAATAACATCGTGAGAAGGCATTTTGGAAAGAATCTGACTTGACGGATTTCATATTTAAGTTGCTGTATTTTTGTAGTAGGAATAATTTTGTTAATTGAATTGGTACAAGTTTTTCTCTATTTTTCTTCACATTTTTCTTATTTTTAGTGTCCAGTTGTTTGTCTATGCTTTAGATTTTTTTCTGAATAAGAGCTTCAATATATATATACCGTATATATATATATATATATATATATATATATATATATATATATATTTATATATATATATATTATATATATCATTATATTATATATATATATATATATATATAATATAATATTATAGTAGTACTGCGATATTTATGGTAATATTTGCAGAAATGGATCAACAGTCAATAGGAAGAAATGTAACACTATCAATTAAGTCTGGTGGCAAATGCGTGCATCAAATTGTTTGAAATTATTTTTTTCGCTCCACTGATGCTTTAGCGTTCACGCAAGCAAAAATCGGCAACGTCGTAAATATTTGATATTCAAGGTCAACAAAAGGCAATGCGTATGTTCCAAGGATTTTTCAGCGATAAATCCTTTATTTATTTATTTATTTATTTTTTTCTTTTTCAAAAGAGTGAATGAACATAGTAAGGAGCGTGTCTGCTGATCCAGTGAGAGAGAGCTTTTTGTGGTTTTTTTGTTTAATAAATGTCTTGAGCCTTTTTTTTTTTCATGTGAAAAGTTAAAGATTTTAAAGCCTCTTCGTAAATCTGACATTAAAATTGATTAAATATATATATATATATATATTATATAATATATATATATATATATATATATATTTATATATATATATATATATCTATATATATATATATATATATATATTATCTATATATATATTATATTATACAGTAGGGTCACAACCGGCGCGGATTAGCACTCACGCTTTTTTTACATACACGTGGTGCACGTATTTACGTACTTGGGTGTGTGGAGTGCGTACAACATTCATGTGCATTGTACAGTGATCGTATTTTGTTTGTTTTTGTTGTTGTTTTGTTTTTTACGAAAACTGTTTTTTCTTTGTTTTGAGCGCATTTACACACACATACACACCCAGAGAAGAATGATGTTGACCAGTGTAAGTTTTCTTTGTTTTTGTTTGTTTTGAAATGTTGCGCGCACCTACACATAACTATTATATATATATTATATATATATATATATATATATAATATATAATATATATAATATATATATATAATATATATATATTAATATTATTTATATATATATATATATATATATATTATATATATATATATTGGCCAACTCAGATTTCGCCTCCATTATTTTAAAATATACCGGCTCCAGCTCTTAGCTGTAATTTCATTTCCATTTACACATGATATCGCTGTTATTAAAATTTTGCGGTATAACAAAAAAGAATGACTGTTAGTGGGAACTTTTAATTTAGAATTTTTTTTTTTTTTCGAAAATTTAATAAAAAGCTGAAATAAATAATAGTAATTTACTTTTTTACTAGCTTTCAAAATAATTCCTCTTTGAATTATATGAACATATGTAATATAACTTTAATCAAAACAATTTTTCCTTGAAAATTAGACCGCTTAAAAAAAAATTCCTTCTTTAACGATGTCCACAGATTCGATTTTGTTACTTTTAAATCAAATAATAAGAGGTCAACACTCCCTTGAGCTGGAGGTAAAGTTCTAATTGTGTAAGGATCATCTTGGAAAATTTTAGGATAATAAAGGATTGTCTAAGTAACTGTTAACATTGATTTCTAGTCGATTTTTGTTATGACATCTAATGACTGATGGGACTTTGTTTTGCAATTTTCCAGAGGATTTTTGGTTTAAAGATCTTTAATTGCTGATTCCCATTTTCAATCTCTTAATTGCGCGCTCTAATTGGTCCCATTATTCTCTCAATATTGGCATCTTCGTCTCTACCTGACAAGATACCACAAGAAAGAATTCCTAAAATTAATGAACTATCAAACCTGAACCAGATTCCAGTTCGATAGTAGTTTTCATTTTGGGTAACAGTTGCCAAAGACGATTCATAGCTCATAATATAGGACCTTCAGTTCTAAGGAAGATTCTGAAATGTGGTTCAATATGGAAGGCTGAAAAAAAATTTTTTTTTTGTTTTCAGTTAACATTCTTTCCTTTTTTCTTCTTTCCTTTAGTTTTTTTAGTTTTTTCATTAATTAGTTACTTCCATTCTCTATAAAAAAATATTACCACTCTATTCCTCTGTTGAAATTTCTTTGTTGCCAGGTAAAAGATATTTTTATACCAATTCTCCCTAAGGTTCAATTTCTCTGCAATTGACGCGTTGGCCAGAGAAACTTCAAGGTGAACTAACCTAACTTTTCCAGCTTGAAGCTATTTAAAATATTAATACAAAGTTTTGGGGCAGCGCAGCTTTTGCTATTGTCTTACTTCTTTATAAGACTAGCTTTGCAGCGAGATATTGTAAGTGTGAACTTTCTCACCTCTGTGTAGTATGTTTTAACGTTATCGAAAACATAATTTTTTTTCATACTTTTATGCATGCTTCTATTAAAAATCACTATCATTTGTTTCATTTTTGACATTCATTGAAACGTGTATCACATTCACACGGTCCATGAAGTAATCTTATTAAATTTTTGACTTTATCCTTACCAGTAAGATCTGGCAACATGTCTCATGAATATAATCTTATTTAAATTTTCGACTTTCTTTTAACAGTATCAAGCAAGCAATGGCAATCTTCGTCTCATGAATATAAATCTTAACGCAAGAATAATTTTACCTTTGCCTTGTGCATGCATCACATTTTTAAATAACCAAGGCAAAGCGTCACTTTTGCATACTTAAGCTTAAATTTTACTATATATTTACGCTTCTTCTAGAACCATTTTACAAATGGTTTCACTATCTATAGAGACTTTTTCCAGTTTCGAAGTCATTTCTCCACACAGTTTAAAAATCCTCCTCTTTTGAAAAAAGGTGGTGGGGACACTATCTTTAACAACCATTACAATAATTTTATTGAATATTTCAACTTCACATTGATAAGACCAAGTTTTGACTATTGAAATATATCAACTTAGTTCGAAATTTTGGGTTGAAGTTGTATCCTGATCCTCTTATATTTATTTATATTTATATATTTTATTTATACAATTTCTATTTGTTTCTTGTATATATTTTGTGATGATTGTAAAATCATATTCACGTGAAAACGTTAAAAAAAAATTTCATAAAAAATGAATCTTGTTTCACTGAATGCGACAATAGTTGGGTATTAATTTTCATAACATTACGATATTTTTTAAAATTTCTTATTTAGGACAAATACATAAATAATAAATAGCGATTTTTCCTTTATGAAATGTCAAAAAAAAAAAAAAAATTGGGGCGGAGCATACTTGATGGTTTTATTCCTTAACTTGTGAATTAAAATCTCTTATTAATTTTCGATTGTTGAAGCACATCAACAGTAGTTGTTTT
>JABUQX010114121.1:17500-22500 GCA_015478945.1 Trachelipus rathkii
TTCATTTAATTTGTTTTTATTTTGTGTTTGTTCTATCACTTTTTTGTGCGTGTTGTGAGTTATCGTTTATCTATTTATTTATTTATATTTCTTTTAAGAGTGAAAAATTATCTCAATTTTAAATTTCAAAGCAATATTTTTTTTCACTTACTTTAATTTTTATTCATATCTATTATTATTATTACTACTATTATTATTAATTATTATTATCATTATTATTATTATATTGTTTTTGTTATTTTTGCTCGGAGTTATTCATTATTTTTTCTTTAAATTTCATAATCAATATTTACTTCTTTTCAATCTTTATTTTATTTTTTATTATTAATTTTTTACTTTTCATTTTTTATTTTATATATTTTTTGTCCTTTTATTTTCATGTTTATTTGTATTTTATTTTTACTTATATGACCCTAAATGCCATTTTCGCATCATTATTATTGTTCCATAAATGTTATTTCAGTACCTATTAAGGATTTTGTACATCCATGATATCAGTAACATGAGACTTATGACTACAAAGTTCCACTTTGGTTCCTTCTCTGGGTCCTTTAAAATGCTGATAAGGTATATATATATATATATATTATATATAACTTATATATATATATATATATATATATTATATATATATATATATATATATATATATATATATATATGATATATATATATTATTATATATATATATTATTATATATATATATAAACTGCTATATTACCTAGTTACATGAACTTACATCTAGCGTCATCTACTCATTGAATGAATTAGCTCTTAAAAATAGAATAGCATCTGCCAGGCTCCTCCATTTTTCCTCATTGGTCTGATTTTTATAATGTTTTATAGCGGAACACAAACATTTCATGTAACTTGCGGTAGGAAGTAGAGTACGTTAACACAATTGCAGGGCTTCTCTTGTGCATGTCAGATAGTTTTCGATGGCTTCTTCTAAAATTTAAGCTTTGAAGTTATATCAATTTTTTCAACTTCTTTCTGTGCAGCAAAGAAATTTTGTTTAAAGTTATGTAATATTGTGTACAAGGATGAGGAAGGACCTTGACCTTTTCCTTGAACCAGTCGACGCTTTCGACTAAGTTCTTCAATATCTAGAAGTTTTTCATACTCATCTTCTGAGCCTCCTGAAGAATGACTTGTAGTTTCGTCACTTACAATATTTTCAGATGTATCCTTTATTTCTTGAACTTCTTGCAACCCTTTTATGCAAATGGCACGTTGCAAAGGGCAGATTTAGCTTTTTGTTGCTGATCTTCAGTTAAGCTTACCCTGAAGATAGGATCAACATAAACAGCAGCTTGTAGAATATCATTGTTGATGATAGAAATTTCTCTTCGTACGTATGGAGTCTTTTTATTTCATTCAAAAATATTAAATATACTGATAGTAATAAGGTTGCAGGTTGATAGGTTGAATTTAATTAGAGTATTACCCAAATTGAAACATATGTGAAGGTTAAAAAACTCCGAAGCTTGCAATTGCATTTTGTGCTGTGGAAGTCGCAAATCGGTGAATTTGTATGAAATGATTGAAGTCACTCAATTCACAACTTTCTCAGTTCAAAATTTTCTGACTCCAACTCTACTGTCTTAAAAGTTTACTCGACATCCAACTCGTCTCCGCTGCTGATTCCTACCGTCTTGAAAATACGACATCTGACTCCGCTCCGGCTCCGGCCTCCGGCTCCGGCTATGTCTCCCAATTCCGACTCCGCTCCAACTCCGTCTCCAACTCAAAAATCTCCAATTTGCGACTCTGCCTCAGACTCTACTCTCTTCAAAATTTACCGAGTCCCCGACTCCGCGACTCAGACTCTAAATCTGACTCCACAGCCTCGTTAAGGAGCAACCAAGGCGACCAAAGTCAACAGCGCGAACATAAGAACCAACAATAGTTGGGGGAGGCAAATTGGGACCAAGTGGTAGAGTCTCCTTTTACATTTCTAACGTCAACGATGCTGTCCATGGTTCGAGTTCGGCTAACGCGAGTGAAATTTTCGCTTCCGTTAACTTAAATTTGCTATTGTCGCAACTGTTGTTGTGGCCATGTTCGGCGTGGCTTGACTTTCGTTGGTTGCTCCTGTTAGCTGCTGGAGCAAGTCCAGCGGAATTTACTGTGGATCCAATAGGGTTTTCAGGTGCCCTTTATATATATATAATATATATATATATATATATATATATATATATATATATATTATTTATAAATCTTTGTAGCAAATAAAAAATTATATATTATATATATATATATATATATATATATCATATATATATATATATATATATATAAATATATATATATATATATATATATTCTATATATATATATTATATTTATATAAAGGGCAACCTGAAACCCTTATTGGTCCACATGAAATTCCGCTGGGTCTCAGAGCTTCAGGAGCAACCACGAAAAGTCAAGCAAAACTAACATGGCACAACAACAGTTGCGACAAATTTATGCAATAATAATTAGACGAATATAAATTTCACTCGCGTTAGGACTCGAACCATGGACAGCATCGTTGACGTAGAAATGTAAAGGCGACCTCTACGCACTGGTCCAATTTTGCCTCCCAACCTATTGTTGTTCTTATGTTTCGCGCTGATGACTTTGGTGGTTTGCTCCTGCTAACGAGGGCTGTGGGGAGTCAGAATTTAGAGTCTGATGCGGTCGGGGACTCGTAATTTGAAGAGAGTAGAGTCGGAGTCGGAGTCGATAATTTTGAAGAGAGTGGAGTCGAGTCGAGTTGAGTCGGAGTCGGAGCCGGAGCCGAGCCGGAGCCGAGCGCGGAGCCGGATCCGGAGTCAGAGTCGTAATTTTCAGAGGAGACGGAGTCGGAGACGAGGTTGGAGTTGGAGTCGGATTTAAGATAGTAGAGGTGGAGTCAGAAAATTTTGAACTGAGAAAGTTGTGAATTGAGTGGACTTTCATCATTTCATGACAAATTCACGATTGCGACTTGCCCAGCCAAAATGCAATGCAAGCTTGGAGTTTTTTTTTACCTTCATATATGTTTCAATTTGATAATAATCTAATAAATTCAACGTCACTTCAACCTTTATACTATCTATATTAGAATTTTGAACATGAAATAAAAGATCCAGGTGGTCGAAAGAGAATTTCCTATCATCACAATGATATTCTACAAGCTGCTGTTTATGTTTGATCCTATCTTCAGGGTAAGCTTAACTGAAGATCAGCAACAAACAGCTAAATCTGCCTTTTGCAATGTGGCCATTTGTATAAAAGGGTTGCAAGAAGTTCAAGAAATAAGAATACTCTGGAAATATTGTAAGTACGAAAAACTACAAGTCATTCTTCAGGAGGCTGCAAGAAATTGAGTATGGAAATAACTTCTAGATATTGAAAGAACTTAATCGAAAGCGTCGACTGGGTTCAAGGAAAAGGTCAAGGTCCTTCCTCATACTTGTACACAATATACATAACTTTAAACAAAATTTCTTTGCTGGACTGAAGAATAAAAATGATATAACTTCAAGCTTAAATTAGAGAAGACATCGAAAATATCCTGACATTGCACAAGAAGCTGGCATGGTGTTACTACTCTACTTCCTACGCAAAGTTTACCATTGATGTTTTTGTTTCGTCCTTTCACCATATAAAATAGACCTAAGAGGAAAAATGGAGGGCCTGGCAGATGCTATTCTATTTTTAAGAGCTAATTCATTCAGTGTGAACATTACGCTTCACATGGTAAGTTGAACAATTAGGAAATAGAATGAGGGGGTCCTTAGGAAAAAAAGTATATATAATATATATATATAATATTTAAAGATTATATTACATATATATATATAATATTATATATATATATATATATATATATATATATAATTATATATATATTATAATTATATTATATATATATCATATTATAATTATACTTATTCTTACTTATTTTTGAATTCCGATTCTGATTTTAGTTCTCATTCCAAATATTTAAGATCGTGAGATTCCGATTCCAAATGTTTAGGGTATTCGATTCTGATTATGGACAATAATAATGATGGAACATGGATTTAGGGTCCTAAAACTGAGAGATTCAAATTAACATAAAAATAAAAGACAAAAAATATATAAAATAACAAGTGAAATTCGACACCAAAGGATGCAAATTTATTTCAACTTGCAAATAATTTGGGAGGTATGGAATCAAAGAAAATAAAGCATGATCGTAGCCAAAAATAATCAAAACTATAATATATAATAATCGACATAATAATAAATAATAATGAATAATTAATAATAATAATAATAATAATATATAAGAATAAAAATAACAAATATGGATATAAAAAATAGGAATAAAAATGAATAAATTCACTAAATTCCACATGAAAGATAAAAAATAAATATTTGACGATTAAGAATAATAATAATAAAAGGATGACAAACAAAAATAATAAACAATAAATGATAATTGGTACAGGGTTATATATATATATATTATATATACTATATATATATATATATATTATATATATATATATATATATATATATATATATATATATATTATATATATAATATACTATATATACTATATATACTAATATATATTATATATATATATATATTAGAAACAAAATATATTTCCTTATATTCATATATATTATATATATAATATATATATATATATTATTATATATATATATAATATTATATATATATATATATATAATATATATATTATATATATATATTATATATATAGTAATATAGCAAGATTTTGAAAGACTTTTTCATGAAGTGAAATGAAATGAGACATTTGGGAGAAACAGTTTTCAAAACTAATATATATATATATATATTATATAATATATATATATATATATAATATATATATATATATATATATTAATATATATATATAATATAGATTCTTATATATATATATAATATATATATATATAGTATATATATATTTATATCTATATATATATATATATGAGATATCCCA
>JABUQX010114121.1:35000-37500 GCA_015478945.1 Trachelipus rathkii
ATACTGCCCATAAAGGGCAGACTCTATTCCTTAGAGGCTTTAAGGATTTGTTCCCCTCTACATTCAGAATGAAATTTAATTTATCTCTTCACCTCCGCAAACTCATCCTATCCTCAAACATTATTTTCAACGCTCTTCGCAAAGCGAAGAATATATTTTTTATACACGCAACCCATGTGATAAATAAATATTTGCCTATCTCCCATTTACCCATCGTCTTTCTCAAACTTCTGTAAAAATTAATCTCTAAACTATACTTCCTCATCTCAATGCTTTCTTCGTTCAAAAAAAATTAAACACATACTCATCAATACCCTTCACTTCTCAATGTGTATACAAAATAATACCTTGTGCTCATTGCAACAACATATACATCGGTGAAACATGACTTCACCCGCCGTAAATACCAACACAAATATGTACCTACTAAAGACAACCCTATCTCTGGCCTTTAACATACATGGATCCTACTCACACCATACCATTTTAACATAGACCACATGGCATCCATTATTCCATTGAAAACTTCACCCTAAACGCAGAATTTCCCCCCACTGAATCCACTCACAAATATGATCAACAATTTCAACAATTTCTAACATACAAAGGAATGGCTCACATATAGATTCATCATAAACAACATTTTAAACTCCTCACCTTTTTTTCAAAAAAATTAAAACCAAAACTTTTGTGGTAATTTTTATTTTATGTATTTTTTCGGTATATATTTAGTTTATATAACATAGCAGTTGAAAGAGGACCAAGATTGGTCGAAAGCTTTGCTAAAATATTCAATTCTTTTAATTCTGTGATATTTGATATTAATTTGTAACCTATTAGTTTGAAAATTGATTTTTCTATTTAGAAAACTTTTCTATTTATTTTTAATTAAGGCATTACAATCTATTATTACTACTGACGTCTTAAGTCAATTTACAAAAATATATTATATATAGTATATATAATATAATATATATATATATATATATATATTATATATATATAGTATATATATATATATATATATATACTATATATATATATATATATATAATATATTATATTATCATATAATATATTTATATCTTGATTATGCTAGTGATAAATTTTAAAGTTGACTGTATTGTGTAGAAAGCATTCAGCGAGAAACGTTCCGGAAAGATTACTGTAATCTTATTACTGTCATTATTTTAGTTTATAAGCCAATGTTTATTATTAATTAATAATAATTATTTATTATTATTATTATTATTATTTTTTATTATTATTATTATTATTATATTTTATTATTATTATTATATTTTATTATTATTATTATCTATTATTATTTTATTATTTATTTATTATATTATTATTATTATTATTATTATGAATTATTATTATTATTATATATTATTAATTTATTATTATTATTATTTTCTTATTTATTATTATTATTATTATTATTATTATTATTATTATTATTATGTATTATTTTATTATTATATTATTATTATAATTATTATTATTATTATTATTATTTATTATTATTATTTATGATTTTATTATTATTATTATTATTTTATTATTATTTATTATTATTATTATTATTATATTATTATATTAATTATTATTTTCATATTTATTCTGTGTATACTAACAAAACTTATCATAACCTGAACTAGGAGGGTCTAAGCTAAAACCTAAAATCTATAGGATCGTTGTTGCAGAAAATATCACTGTCTTTATTTTCTCTCGTAACTGCCAAACCAGTATGATTTTTAAAAAATACGATTTTAATTTAATAATACCTTTTTTTGTATGTAACAACTTTTGATCCTGTTTATTCCACTGAATATTCATTGTTTGGAACCATATAATAACAATAATATTTTAAAATGTCTGGTAAGGTTCTATTATTAAACACCGGAGAGTTCATTTGATTGCATTTGATATTAAGTTGATCATGCTTTCATTGATCAAAACTTGTCTTGTCTATGTGAAGTGAAATATTCAAAATAACAAGTGATTGTAATGGTTGTTAAAGATACTGTCCCCGACAACCTTCTATCAAGGGAAGGATTTATATTTTGTAAACTGTGTGAGAGAGACGACCTTGAAACTGTAGTCTTTTAGCAGAGAAACCATTCTAAATTGTTCTAAAGAAGCGTGTGTATAGGTAAAGTTTAAGCTTAAGAAGTCAAAGGAACGCTTTGTCCATTTAAAATCAGATACATGCACAAGGGAAACGGTAAATTATTCTTCCATTTATATTAGATATGTGGTCGAAGATAAAGTAAATATTACTAAAACATTAAGCACAAGAGATAGCATATCATAATATTTCAACTGAATAAAAACCAACTACTTTGTTGATGTTTTCACAAGGAAATCGACAAAATTAATAAGAGATTTAATTTTTACATAGTTAAGGAAAACCATTAAATATGCTCCTCCCCTATTTTTTTTTTTTTTTTTTTTTTGACATTTCATAAAGGAAAAATCGCTATTTATTATTTAT
>JABUQX010114122.1:0-12500 GCA_015478945.1 Trachelipus rathkii
ATTATTTCACCATTTACCCCTTTCTTTCACAACCACAAGTTTTTCTATAAGTTCATTCCTCATTTTATAATTTCTTCTCACACCTTAGCACCACCCCGGAAAATTGTCTTCGAACACAATGAAATTTTAGATCTATACTTCTATTCAGACCATATGTGTCTCACTCTATCACAATAACACAGGAACACATACCTCATTGTAAGACCCTAGCACACTCAAAACCTTAGTCCCTTTACATTTCACCAACGTATTAATTGCACCAGCCACCTTCCGCCATTCACAACTTCCTACTACACTCTTTCATCGTTCCGTTCCATTCTCATAAACCATCTACCCTAAATATTTAATCCAGACATTTTATTCCAGCTGCTCACCATCCCAACATAACTTCACACTGAGGAGTGTCCTCACTCAAACCCATCACCTACTTATCTAGGTTACTTTCAAAGCCCCTCCTTTTACCACACCTGCAAATCTCTCATACAATTTCCTCTCAACTCTCTTCAGATTCCTAACCCAGAACCAAATCATCGCTATATAGTAGGGCACCTCCACTCATCTCCATTCTCTCATTCTAACACCTTTTCCTGCCACCCACCAATTCTCATAACCATATACAAATTGAATAAACAAGGAGACATAACACACCTGGGGTTCACTCCGCTATAACCTAACCAATCACATTACACCCATTTATTCTTACCGTCACTATCGTCATACATTTTGTCCTTCAAAGCTACCACAACCCATATCTCTACATTCCTGCCATAACCTTCTATAACCTTATTCATACGCCTGTTGCAAATATCTCATAAAACCTTAAATAATTATTCTTCTTCTCCCTCATTTCTCAATCATTTGTTTCCCAAGTAATTTATCCACACTCCTCTACCACTCCTAAGCGCCTTTGTTCTTCACCAATCAGTCCTTCAGTCACTTCGGACGCCACCTTTCGACAAATACCTAAGCAATACCGTCCCTACCAATACTTCCTAATTAATACTTATTCCTCTCTATAATTCTACAGTCCCCTTTTTCTTACCCTATATAAGGGTACTATTACCGTTCTCCTCCAATTCCCTTGGAACTTTACCCTCTATAAACGCTTTATTACATAGCTTCCAAATCATATCAATACACCATCCGCCTCCGTTCTTGATTATTTCACCAGTAATTTTATCATAACCTGACAAGATTTAAAATTCTTCAACTTTTTCACTTTAACATACCTCCTCCACTTAAAACTCTACATTTCCCCATTAAATACCTATTCCTTCATGCACCATCAACATCAACCCACACACATTCACTATCACCTCTCATTATGTAATAATTGGCAGATTTTCTCGAATGCTTCCCACTCTCTCACACCATTTCAAAGTTACAAAAATAAGACCATCCCTATTCATTAGTCTAAGCAGATTCCCCTTATTCTCATTCTAACCTTTCGCGCTTCCCTCCAGAAGAGCTTCCTATTCCCTTGTAGTCCTCAGTTTCATCCTCCTCCAAACTGTCATTTCTCCTAGTTTTCTCTTTTATACACTTTTGTATTTCTTTTTCTTCTATATAATTCTCAACATCTTTCTTGATCTTCATCATTTGCATTTAGTACATTCAACCACGCTCTTTTTACTTTTAACCGTTTGCATCACCTTCTCATTCCACCATATCACTGTTAACTTACTTTCCACTTTAGCACATCCACATATTTCCTTTGCACTACTAACAATGGCTTCCTTCATTTGCCCCAGATTTGTTCAGTATCAACTTGTTCACATTCAACCATTATTACCAGCCGAGCGCTTTACATACTTATCTTTATTGTCTGCACTAATCTCACTTCTTAATTTTTACCTACTCCTTTCGTATCTTCCTCTCCATCTCAAGCCCCACTAACTTATTTACATAGGAACAGCATAGGTGATCCGATAACCCATTCCTCCTAAACCTCTAACTATTTAACATCCAACACAACTCATTATACATCTCCTTCTTCACCAACACCAAATCAATCATACTTTTCACTTTCGATACCATCTCTACCTACACAACTCTAGTATACTTATGTATACTCTTGTGTTGTTTAAAGAAAAGAAACTTACACACATACCTCTCTTCTTACAGAAATCAATCACACTTCCTTACCCATTCATTAATATAAATATATTATATATATATATAATATAATTATAATAATAAAATAATGTAAAAAAAATATGAAAATCTTTTCGTACATTTGTAGCATATTGCATTCTATGCTTTTCTTATTTCTTGATGCTTGTTTACGCACCTTTAACCACCTTAGATCTTGGGGAGTGAAGGCTAGATAGAAGTAAATAATAATAAATTATTAATTATTATATTAATATATAATATATATATATAAAATAAGATTATAAAAATATATATTGATAAATAATTATAATTTTCAATAATTTTAATTATAAAATTATTAGGATTCTAAATATATAAATTGTAATCCAAAGAGTTGAACAATTCAGGACCTATATACAATTGTATATTTAATAAGTATATCTATAATATATATATATAATATATATATAATATAATAAAAATTTTTTAATTTATATATTATTATATATATAATATATAGATTTATACCTGACCTCCATACTGGGTATATTATATATACTAATAATAATATATATCAAATAATAGTTATATATATATATAATTATAATATAAAAAATATATAATTAATTAAAATAATAATAATATAATATAAAATAATATACAATAATAATAATATTAACTAATTATAATAATTTCAATACATGATTAATTATATTGCGAAATATTTCTCAAGATCATGTGAAATGTAATAGTTATATGCCCTAGAGCACAAATAAAAACGGGGGCGGTACCGCCCCCTGGGGGGCGTTAACGACATCCCAGGGGGCGCTATTGAGTGCGGGGGGCGTAAGGGGCGCTATTTGAGTAGATGGGTCTGGGTCAATCTTCTCTACGAAATAACCTTTCGATCAATTTAACTCGTGAATTTCAACCTTTTGAGCACATAAAAAAAAATGGCCAGTATTTTGCAGATTCAAAGAAGAGCTAACTATAGATAAACGTTTATATATTTAATATGTACATAAACTGAATTAATTGCTCTGGTCAAAACAGTTGCTCTTCGGGATTGCAGACTGATGAAGAGTCGTACATTATTAATGTAAAGGAATGATTTGAATAACAACACACACAACTTTATTCCAGCGACAACAGCAAATACAGGCACTAGACACTACAACGGAAGAGATGCTCGTGACTCATGTCCCAAGCAATTGTGGACTAAGAACTGCAAGTTTGAGAAAAGTTTGTAATGTATGAATCTCTATAATAGTTTTTTTCAAGTACTTCGCTGTAAATATAAAGCTTAACTAAAGTCCTGAGATTAACAGAAAGAAAATTTGGGGATACAGGATCTTAAAAACTTTGACAGAGAAAAATTTACATGATTCTATTTTGCATGAAAAAACATGCAGAAACAAATATTCGTCTCTGGACAATCTGGCTTTTGACCTCTGTAAAACATAAACTTTCAGTTATATTTATTATCATTATTGTTATTATGTTTAAAATGTTTTATATTTTATATTCAGTTCTTTATTATATTATTATTCATTATTATTATTTATTATATATATTATGTATATTATATCATTATTATTTATTATTAAATATATTATTATTATTTTTATTTATATTATTATTATTTTTATTTTTATATATTTTCATTATATATATTATATTATATTAACTTTAGTAAACTATTTATTTTATATAATTTATTTTCAAATTTTATTTTAGTATATATACTTTTTATTATTATTTATATCAATTATGTTATTATAATTATTATTATTATTATTATTATTTTTATATTATTATTATTATTATTATTATTATTATTATTATTTTTTATCTATTTATTATATTATTTATTATTATATTTTATGTATCCCGTTTTTTATTATTATTATTTATTCATTATTATTTTATATATTATATTATTATTATATTATTATTATATTATTATTATTTTATGATTTTATTATTATTTTTTTATATATTATTATTATTATTATATATTATTATTATTTATATTATTATTATTTATTAATAAAATAAGTTTTATTTATGTTTATTTATTATTATTAAATAAATATTTTTTTTTCAAAATTTACTCAATATTTAATTGAATAATTAAGTTTGCATTTTCCTATATAATAATAATTAAATTTTGTAATTATAATTATAATAATATAATAATTAATAATAATAATAATAATAATACATAAAAATAATATATAATAATAATATAAACAATAAAATTAAAAATACCAAAAAATTATTTTAAAAAATATTGTTGTAAATTCAGAAAGACTTAGGGCAAAAATTAAACATTTCTTATAATTATAATTTAATTGTTTAAACTTTTTCTTAAGTATTGAAAGAACAAACAAGTTTTATATTGTAAACATCTTGTTTTACAAAAAATGGTCAACTCTTTTCAGTTATATATTAGTTATATAATATATTAATATATATATTATATATATATTTATATATATAATTATATAATATAAATTATATTATATATATATATAATTATATATATATTAAATATATATTAATATATATATTGTTATATTTAAATAAATATAAGAAAAAAAATAATAAATGAATAATAAAATAAAAAAGGAAAAATTAACAAAATCATACATTTAGTATGAGAACCAACTATGGTTACCAAAAAATAACCAATATTAGAGTTAGAAAGCAATAAATGATGACAACACAGTAAAATGCTGAGGAAATCGAAAGAAGGTGGGGCACATAAAAGGTTGCAAAGTAAGAATAAGAAGCAAAGCAACGCCCAAATAATCTAAAAAAAATAATAGTATGAGGAAACCGCAAGCCATACAAGCTATCTCAGAGAACTAAACAAGATACTGAGCAATCCAAAACGCACTTATCGCCAATTAAATTGAAAAAAAAAGAAAGTACAGAATTACCTTCAATCAACATTGGAAGCAAATTGAAGAAACACTAGTACCATCTATTTCTCCAAGAGCTTATTAATTCACAAAGAAGAAAAAGAAACAATTGAGTGGATTAATAGCAATTGAACTAATACTTCAAGCTGACCTAAAAGCAAACTACTTAAAAGAAGCCAAGCCAGGTTTTAAAGGAAGAATTTTTTGGGTGATTCCGCTGACATTTAATAAAAGAAGCTAGTGGAAAAACCTGAAGACATACTAGACTCGTTTCAAATTAGACAATCTTCAAGGCAAAACTTATGATAAAGCAGCAGCCCTACAATTTGAGTAACACTTAAGCCCAACCACCCTAATCTCAGCCATTCTGAAATCCAAAACAATCAGTAATTAGAATAATAGTAAGTTTAGGTATTAATAGTTGGGTGAATGATGGTTATGTATAAAAATACATCTATGAGTTTTCAAACGAAAAGTATAGACAAAATAAATAAAAAGTCCAAATCAACTTTTTTCTATTCTCAAAGAATTTATGAATGCATTTTTTAACAGGAATAACCATCTTCTATGATTTTATGGATAATTAGATTAATTATATATTTAGCATTGTATTTTGTAACTTTTATCAATAATAGTTATATTTTTATATTTTAGCCACGTATTCCAAGTTATGATTAAATAATAAGAAGAAGTCGAAATGAGATTGCTCCATCCAGAGGTCATAAGGGGGCGCTATCGGTGTCAGAAGTTGAGAGCGGCTGATGTGGAAAAGGGGAGAGATTACAAAGAAATAAAAATTCAACTTAGAATAAGCTGTCAATATATACATTACAGATATTTGTTATGATAAGTATAGATAATTATTGATAAGCGTCATACAGAATTAGATAATATATAAAGTATTATGAATTAAATAATAATAATGATAATATAAAACAAAAATAATAAATAATAAATATAAAATTTAAAATATAATATATAATAATATTATTATTATATAATTACTCATATTTACGTAAAGCCAAGGTATTACGAGTGAAAATTCACAAAATACATAAATGACTAAAAGTACATATTGGCAACTTAATTACAGCAAGAAAGTTGATTATTTTTTTTTACAATATGAGAAATCAATATATAGTGATATAATATTGAATAGAATGGAGGGTATTGAAATATATAATATATATATATATATAATATATTATATCATATATATATATATATTTATAATATATATATATATATATAATATTATATATCCATAAATCTAATACTATATGTAATATATATTCCAGTTATAGAATATATAAGGTATACTATATTATAATATAATATGATCACCGTATAAAATAATATTATTAAGTTAACATAAATAATATAAATATATAATAGATATTATAAGTATAGTAGTAAATAATATATATAAAATATTAGGTGGATATAGCTAGTAATTAAAGTATACTATCAACAGTGAGTAATATAAAAATATACCCTAGGATAAATATATAATACCATAATACTAGTATATAATACTTCGGAAAATGTGAAGTTGCCAGTAGCGTTCCATGAAACTATAGCATAGACCCGCCCACACTCTTTCAAAGGCGAGAGAGAATAAGCCAGAACCTTAAGCATTCATCTTTTGTCCGCAATTTGAAGCTCTTTTAAAAAATCATCGCCGTTAAAAAACTTGTTAGGTAGGATAAGAGAAAACCTTTTCGTAATAGTGAATGAAGTTGAAATCCCGTGTGAAACGTGATGATTAATACACTAAATGTCTCATAGCAAAAAAGAAGTGTAGCCGCAATATTCGTCAAGAATATAATTATGAAATAGGAAATCATTCCATTTCAAACTGATAAACAAATGAAAAAATGTGCAATGTGCCTATAAATATATTTGTGAGAAAAGACCACTACTGTCATAGACGAACTCTAGTGAAAGCCTTCTCAGATTACAAGAAAACATGCTGTCGAAAAAAATATCTACCAAGAATAGCCAACTCAGTCTATTAAGTTTTTTCAAAGGACATAAAGAGGAAGTAATGAAAGGGGAGACCCTACAGTAAGTTCTATGTTCGAAAAAAGTTCAGTCAATATTGATAAAGGACTTCTTGCTTCTTACAAAGTGTCTTTGTTGATTGCTAAGTGTGGCAAACCTCATAATATTGGAGAAACACTACTTTTACCAGCTGTTAAGGTAATACTTGATACTCTGATGATTTCCAATGCAAGCAATGTAATTAAGACGCTACCTTTGAGATGGCCTCTGATGTTGAAGATCAACTTTGTAAGATAATTAGAAAAACACAGTTTGCATTACAGATCGACGAGTCAACCCTCAGTGATAATGTAGCTTTATTATTAGCATATGTTCGTTTCATAAATGAAACTGGCGAGATGAATGAAGAAATGCTGTTCGCTAAAAGTCTTACCACTGACACTAAAGGCTCCTCTATATTCCATGTACTTTTAAGTTATTTTAACGAAAAAGACATTAACCATTTATCTAATAAGTTCTTGCCTGTGCTTTACGACGGTGCCGGCAGCTATGACAGGTAGATATCGCGGTTTTAGTGCACATTTAAAGCAAGCTGTTCCAGGGGTTATGACTGTTCACTGTGTTATTCATCGTCAACATTTAGTTGCTAAAAATTTAAGCGGAAGATTATACGAGTCTCTTAATTGTGTCATTAGTGCCGTCAATAAAATCAAATGCCACTCTTTGAATGATCGTTTATTTCGCCAGCTTTGTGAAGAAAAAGACGAGGCATTTGAACGATTATTGCTACACACGGAGGTTAGGTGGCTTTCTAAGGGGAATTGTTTACAACGATTCTATAACCTCTTTGAAACAGTTATTGAATTTTTGACAAATTAAACGAAATAAATACGAAGCTACAAGGTAAAAAAAGGAATTTCATCAAAACAAAAGGGATTATAGGGGCTGTTATAGAGAAACTAAGTGTTCTGAAAAGTAATTTATGCCGTAAAGACTTACGTCAGACCAAAACGAACGCGTCTACGTCGTTAAATTTTAAAAACAATAACGAAGCTCTTAACCTATCGACCCACTCGGAAGAGGATAAAATCGTGATTCCGTACAATTCGGAAAATATAAAGTATTGCGGATTTTACATATTTGGGATATGCGATCATATTTTCTGTTACAAAAATTCAACAGTGCAGCTAATATTTCACAGCCCATGCAGGAGCCCCTAATAGACCTCAAGCATGACAGTGAATGTCAAAGTTTATTTAATGAGCTTGGATACGAAGTATTTTGGGCGAAAAAAAAAGATTCGTATCCTCTTCTATGGGAAGAAATTAAAGTATTGCTTCTGGCTTTTCCTTCAACGTATCTCGTCGAAAAAGGCTTCAGTGTTGTCACACAATTGAAAAACAAAGCCAGAAACAAATTGGATATTACTCAGAGAGGTGATTTAAGATTATGCCTAAGTACAATCTCTCCTGACATCAATCGGTTATGTGCAAGTCACCAGGCTCAAGGCAGCCACTAGTGTCAAAAATAACAAATTGATGTAATATTAAAATACGTAAAATAAATTTTTCAAGGAATATGGTAAGTATACTTTCTTGTTTAATAATAATAACTAATAATAATTATAAATAATATTAATAATAATAAATAATAATAATAATATATATAAATAATATAAATAATAGGATAGATTTATGATACTTTAATAATAATAATAAAAATTAATAATAATTAAAATAAAAAATTTATAATTTAGATATATAAATATATATATCATATATATATATAAAATTATATAATATATAACATATATCCTATATATATATCATAATAATATATATACTTATATATATATATATATATAATCATAATATATATATTATAACCACTTTTTAAAATATAAAATTCTGAAGCAGGGGGCGGTGGATTAAGCCGATAATCTCGAAGGGGGCGTTGGTTTGGAAAAGGTGAGAACCACTGCCTAGAGCAGTAAAAAACTTTAATTTAGTGAGGAAGTTCATTTCTATTATAATTGTATACCTTTTTATTTAAAATAAGTTGTATTTACAGTTATTTCAATGCTAAATACACCTAAAAAGACTTGATATAGTGTATGAAAAATGAGTAATTTAAAAAAAACACCAAAAAAAAACCAACCAAAAATTTTGGGCCGATTGTTTTTTTTTTAAAAAAAACGTGTTTTTTTTAAAAAAAACGAACACGTTTTTTTTTAATCCCAACCCTATATATATATATATATATATATATATATATATATCAGTATATATATATATATATTATATATATATATATGTATACATCTATAAAAATAATATATTATATATATATAATATTATAATTATTAAATATATATATATATGCCTCCAGAAAGCATCATGCATGTAACTAAAAAACTATACACATCTCCAGGAAAAATAAATAACATTTTGATATCAGCAAGCAATTTCATCGATGAAACTTTTAAATAAAAAATTTAATTTATTCTAATATTTATTAATAACCACCTTAAATATTAGTATAATCTTAGGTCTGGCAACGTAGGCTCTCATTAATCTTCCATTTCTGCGTAGTACGAGAGGAAGGTTACCAATATTGTTTTTTTTTATTATACTCTCGGGAGAAAATGTTATTTTTTCTTTTTATTTTCCTTTTGTATTGGGTTCGAGCCGACGGAGGGACAGAGGGGGACGAAGTACCCACGTCTTCCCCCCGTAGACCGAGAAACCCCGACTCTGTCATCTTATGTGCGTATTACCCTTGATATCTTTGAGTTAAAAAAATCGAACAATTGGCAACTTTGAGGTTCCCTCGTAGGGCTAGAGCCCTCGTTCTTTTCTCAAAAAAAATGATCATTATCATACAGATTTTCCAACATTTTTAACAATTTTAAATTTTTCAAAAGTGTTATTTTTTTTTTTAATTTCATGGATAAAAATGTCCCCTGATTAATAAAATTTTATTAATTTTCCTGGTAGCTGTTATAGTTTTTTTTGTTACATGCATGTTGCTTTCGGGAGGCTCAGTGGCGTAATTTACGGGACCGCAAGGCCTGCAATGCGGGAGGGCCCGGTGCATGTGGGGCCCGTGCCCGTGGTTTCAGTTTTATTCAAATTGGATATGCAATATTATATATATATATTATATATATATATATATAAACAATTAATATATAATATATATATATATATATATATATATATATATATATATATATATATATATATATATATATATATATATATATATATATATATATTTCAAACAACTCCGCGACCAAACAGCTAGTGGAATAGAAGACGAAATAATAAAAGGTATTAAAGAAAGGGGTCTGTCTTTGTCAAAATGCAGTGGTCAAGGGTATGACGGTGCAACAGTTATGTCCGGTATTTATAGTGGAGTAAAAACAAAAATTGAGCAACGGCAACCAACTGCTAAATACGTACACTGCGCGGCTCATAATTTAAATCTTGTCATAAATGATGCTGTGTCAAGCATACAAGAGAAGAAGTTATTTTATGATATGGTCGAAAATTTATATTTGTTTTTCAGCCAAAGCTGTAAATGATGGGGACTTTTGGAGTCGTCGTCTCTGTCCCTCAAAAAAATTTGTCCTACTAGATGGTCATCGAGATTGGACTCTTTGAAAGCTCTTCGTTACAGTTATTCTCTTATAATGAGAGTTTTATCCAAATTGGTTCTGCAATCTACAAAACTCGATGAAAGAGCAAAGGCAAATGGATTGAAAAAACACATGGAAAATTTTGAATTTGTTTTCCAGGTCGTTTTTCATACATTAATACTAGAATCTCTTAACTTGGTTTCGAAATTTCTCCAGAACAGTAACGCTGATCTATCAAAAGAAACTACTGTACTTCATAACGCTATTAATAATAGCCTTTCACATTTAAGAAATAATTTTGAAGATACTATATGGCAACTGCTTCTTCTGTTGCCCAACAATGGTGTCTTGATGCCATTTTTCCAGATCATAGAGTTCGTAGAACTAAATGTCATTTTGATGAGTAAGTCCAGGATGAGCGTTTATTAGATCCGTTGAGATATTATCAAACTGCTGTATTTTACCGAACATTGGACACAATTATTGTCCAATTAAAAAAAAAGATTTGAAAGTATGGACCATTTGTCTAGTCTCTTTATAACGCTGACTCCAGAATTTCTTTCAACATCAACAAATGAAGAATTGCAGAAAAAAGCTGAAATTTTGTTATACGAATATTGAGAAGATCTCACGGAAAACTTTCCTTCTGAAATTCAAAGCTTTCGAGTGACTCTTATGAAAGACATTAGATCAAGAACATCAATAAGAGATTTGGCAGATTTATTATTCATTGACAACTACATCATTGCATCAAGTATACCAGATGTTTGCACCGCGTTTTTGCTGTTCTTGACTTTACCTGTAACTGTGGCAACAGCCGAGCGGACATTTTCCAAGTTAAAATTGATAAAAAATTACTTACGTTCTACAATGTCACAGGAGAGATTAAGAGGACTTAGTATTAGTAGTGATAATAATGATATAATAATTCATTTCATTAAAATATACAATTGATTTAGAAGATATAAATAAAGAGTATAGAACATCACTCATCTATTTATATCATAAAAAGGTAAGACATTAAAATTAAATTATACAATTTATAATTAAATATATATATATATATATATATATATATATATATATATATATATATTAATATATATATTATATATATATATATATTATATATATATATATATATACTATATATATATAGAGTTGGGTTGACTGCTCTTGCTAGGAATGATAATGCATGCCCCGGAGAAGGTCGTGATTCTCGTAAAACGGCCTTTCTATCTTTCGGCGAATTGTATGAATCGTTATTGGGTACATGGAATTACCAGAGAATAAATGTTGATGAGAAGAGGAGAGAAGTGATGGATGTATTTAGAAAGGGGCAAATTTGATTTCCTCGCTGTGACTGAAACAAAGACGAAAGAAACGGTGAAATGAGAGGTGTGGTGTGAGAGTGTGTGTGCTGGTGTGGAAATGAATGAGAGGAGGAGAGAAGGAGTTGCAATTTTGATGAGTGACTTGTGGTACAGAGTACTTTATGTGCGGGAGTACCAGAATTCTAATGCGTTAAATTTAAGTTTCGAAAAGTGTCAAGGTATGTGTGGTTGTAAAGTATGGTCCATCTGAGGGAAATGTTGAAGAGAATACGATTTTCTGGGATTTTAATCTGAATGATGTTTTGAATGGGGTGAGTAGAAGCTTTCAGATTGATTGTGTTGGGGGACCTAAATGATTGGATAGGTGATCAGAAAAGAGATGGTATAACCGGTGGTTTTTAGGGTGTTGGAAGAAAATGAGAATGGTAGGAAGGTGATTGAATTCTGTGAGGAAAGAGGTATGTCTGTAAGAATACTTTCTTTTAAAAACAAGAGTATCCA
>JABUQX010114122.1:22500-31732 GCA_015478945.1 Trachelipus rathkii
CACATACAGGAATATCTTTTGGAGACGTTATGTCGACGACGTTTTTGCAGTAATTCCCAGCCACCTTGATCCCCACTCTCTCTTGGAGCACTTAAACGGCCAGGTCCAGTCCATAAAGTTTACGATGGAGTTTTCCCAAGGTGGCTCCTTGCCCTTCTTGGATGTTCTTGTTCATGTGGAAGATGATGGGCGAGTCATCACTGACATCTACCGTAAACCCACACATATTGACGCTTACACAAATTGATATTCGGGCACACTTCCCTTTCAACTAAAGGATGGGAGAATTGGCCGTCGCAGATTTTTGAGGGGCCTATAAGATTTGATGCCTCGGTCAGATGAGAAAAACTGAAAAATGATTCGAGAGACTTTTTGTTAATCCGACACGTATCCTCTTCATATTTTTATAGGGCCCATGTTAGGGCCAAGAGGACTTTTACCAAGGACAAGAAGATCCTCTCACATGACGCATTTATTTGAATATCCCTACTGACAACCACAATATCTATAAAAGGTTACTCCCAGAAAAGTGGCTCCTGTCAAGAATGTCGTGAAATTGAAGGGACTATTACAACAGCAACCAAAAACCCCCTCCACTCAGGCTCAACCCGTCCCGTGTGTTTACAACATAGAATGTAGTCAGTGTCATTTTACCTATATCGGTGAGACGGAGTGGATCTGAAGAGAAGAATTTATTAACATAAAAGGGATTTGTCAATGGATAATCTGAACTCGGCTTTAGTTAAAGCACAGGACTCTCTTCAACCATGCCATTCATACCAGTCGAGCATTAGGGGTTCTACCAAAACAATTAACAATTACATCATCTCGAAGGTTTTACTGAAAGTTTCTGTATTTATAACTGCAGGAACCGAGTCATGAACAATTTGGAGGGGGAAGTAAAATTTGATCATATCACGAATAATATACTACTGACGGACAAAAAATGGCAAGTCTTGTTAGAAAAGACAAAATCGAGTCAACCAACTGAAATTCTACCTGCCGACTGACCTCACATTTCCGGAATTCTTGTTTCTACTAAGAGGATTGAACAAAGTGCTATAAATGCACAGAAAAGCTTCTTCATTTTTAACTGATTTTAATGTCATTTTTTAAAGAACTTCTAATTCTTATGTGATTTTTGTGTTTAATAGTTAAATAAAAAATAGGTTCAACAGCATTTTAGGGGTATCCTTCTGTCTATATATATTAATGTTGATATATAGTGATAGTGATATGATGTTAATATATATATAACACTATTATATATATATATATATATTATATATATATATATATATATATATATATATATATATATATATATACTAATAATATATATATATATATATATATACCGGTATATATATATATATGATATATATATACTATATATATATATATTTAATATATATATATATATATATATATATATATATATATATATTATATGATATATATTAGTGATGCTGCAGAGTGGGTCATTTTTTTTACGCATCCGGCGGGATGCGGATGCGGATGGTTTGATTTAAGCATTCCGGCGATGCGATTTAATATATATATTATATATATATATATTATATATATAATATATATAGTATATATATATATATATATATAGTATATAGATATATATATATATATATATATATTATATAATACTATATATATATATATCGGAGTGTTTAGCTATTTATTATTTAATATTAAATTGTTACCAGGTGCGCGGATGGGGACCCAACTCCAAAATGCAACCTCTTTCCCTAACCTCCACCCTTAATGAAAGGAGAGGTTACATGGATATTTACTTTTGCACTGAGTAATTTGAAATTCCAAATATGGAAGTTGTGCTTTGAGAGACATCATTTTTCTGCCTTGTGTCAGCTTTTCTGCTGAGAGTCATGTCTTCTCTTTTCATCATTTGTTATCCCAGCATTTCTAAATACTCTCTCAACTGGAACACTAGTGGAGGACAGGCAGAGAATTTCCTTGCAAGATTTAACTATAAGCGTGGACGTAAACATATTTGCATTATTGCTTGAATAATAACACGTCCAGCAACTGAATAGGCCCTCGATATCATTTGATTTGTATCTTAGTGACGATTTTTCATTGAGTGATAGTATTTCTATCATTTGCAACCACATGCTATTGGTAAGTTGCGTGTAGTATTGCATTCATCACTACTGGACTGGATAGAATATACTAAAATAAAACAGAATAAAATAACATGTAATATAGATATAACAATAATGAGAGAATAGAGAGATATAGAGTATACATAAGATAATATATAATCTATTATTTCCTTTTATGGGTGACTAGATTCGGATTGAAGTTATTTCTTGCAAGTTACTCAAGCGTGGATAAACATGTATTTAATACTTTTCCCACCAACTGATTGGGAATTCAGTCCAGTTTGTAACATCTTGTTGAATCATTTTGTTTCTTTGTTGATAGTTGAAAAATCATGTTTTTCGGCCTCATCGTTTTTTCATGTATACACTTACTTGGAAATGATTTTGGTAAAATTTCCTATATCTATATTGATGCTTGTGAGATATCTTCTTAAGCAGGGATTTGTTTGTATCAGCTTGTTTTGACCTTTTTTTAATAGCCAGTTTGTTTTATTGGTATGCTGTTCGTTGTATGATTGATTGTTTTTTTTTATTTTCTTTTTGATTTTTTGTTTTTTTTTTTTTGGTGTTTGGTGTCTATTGGAATGATTGTTGCGCATTCATGTATATTTAGTCACTTTGTTTATTTTCGGTTATTTTGAGTATGTTTTTTTTTCAACCGGCCACTGTTAAGTTTTTGTTAGTATTATCGAAATTTGTTTCTTAATGTTATCCTTTGCTTACCTATATAAGATTATAACCTGGCTTTTGTTTGGGTGTGGATAAAGCGGGAATTTGAAGATAAGTTGCAATAGTATAATCGGGGTCCTATATATTGGGTCCAGTCAGAACCTAAGACAGCTGGTTTTCTACTCTAGTTTAAGTTTATCATTCTTTTCGATTTCTTTTAGTAACACCGTTTCATCATTTTCATTGAAGATGGGTTTTCAAAATGGCTTCCTATTAGGCGTTTGAAGATTAGATGGTGGATACATAGAGAGACATTAAAGCTGATAGAGGCGCTGAATTTTTGGTGAGTTTCTTCAAATGTATCTTTCAATTAGCTTTAACTGCAGTGGTGCTGAGTTAATATGTCATTTACCAAAATTAATAAGATTGTTAACTTGGATAATACGACACTGGCGTACGAGGAATGCAAGATAGTTCTAGGTTGAGTCTAATACTTCTTTTCCATTTCAGTACCTGAAAGGTGTACTAGTTCGCAGCGATGGAAGGGCATTTGATTAACATTAGAGAGTATGGAATATTTGCAGGCCGTGTTTTTAAACTGCCAGCTTCAGGTAAGCTGCCATTTACGTTTGTAATTTTGCTTTATTCAGATGTCTATGCTTTAAGTGATTTTATTCACAAAAAGCTTTATTAAGATCTGCGACATATTAAACATCCGCGCAACATCCGCAGTGGGCAAAGCGCGGAGCGGGATGCGGGTATCGTTGATCTTTAAACAAGTGTGGAGATTGGCGGATGCGGATTGGGCGGATGTTACCTGCATCACTAATTATAGATATATATATAGTATATAGTAGTATGATATATATATATATGAGTATAGTTATGATATATATAGATATATAGTATTATATATATATATGTATATATATATATATAGATAGTATATATATAGGTAGGGTTATATATTAGTGCATGATATATTATATATTATTATAGTATAGAATTTTAATCAAACTTCTAAGAGTAAACATCCGCATCCGCATGGACCGCATGACGCATCCTCATGGGGCTTGACTTGTAAGATCCTCATCCGATCTTCTTCATCTACTTTTACAGATTTTCTGCATTCCGCAGCCGCATCGGCTCATCCGGATTTAAGGATATGCCGCCATCCGTCAATCCGCATATCCGCATTTCCGCATCCGCATCCGCGTATTCCTCTAAACAGTTAAATGTTTTGTACATCTGGTTTTTTCTCATCTACTATACTTATTAGTAAATTAGTATTATATTAATGTATATATATTATATTTATAGTTTATTTTAGTTTTATTTATTATTATATGAGTTTGATATTATTATTTATATATGTTGGTTTTTTTATTATTTATTTATATATATGGCTATATGAATATAGTTTTTATATTATATCTGATGTATTTAGTTTGTTATTAGTGTTATCTTATTAGTTATGAGAGATTTTTATATTATAGATAAGGATTGATTGTATTGAGAGAGGTTGTTTGATGATAGGATGAGATTATAGTAGAGATAGATTTATAATGATTAATTCTTTTTTGCGTTTTTTTATTTATATATATTTTATATTATTTTATATTTATTTATATATTTAAGATTATATATTATTACCTATATATATATTTATATATTATAGTTTATATTTTGTTATATATTTTTTATATTAGTATATATATTTAGTATTATGTAGTAGTATTTGTACTCTCCAATACATCGATGATAGGTCGATGATTAAGTGAATTGTAGTATATATCTTTTATATTATATATAGTTTAATATATATATATTATATAGAGTTAGTATGGTATTGATGGTGGTGAGTAATAGTATAGTATATGGTGTGTGTGATGCTGTGTGTTGTAGTGGTGGTGTGTGTGAACTGGCCATACCATTTTCTCTAGTCCAGAGCTGACCTTGAGCGATTTTGATACTGATCCCATATTCGTATATCTTGATATAGGCGTTGTCTTGGAGACGAACTGAACATTCCAAATCTTTTCTTTTCTTAATTTCCATTCCTTTTCCTTATTCAGTTAAACTCTTTCCTCACCTGGATTCCTCCAATCACCTTCTTATCTCTGTATGATTTTTTACCTCTTCAAGTCTTTCTCATGAAAGACCCTCGCCCACGTCGAGGAAACGTTTTTAGTAATTTTGTGTCGTAAACTGGTCGGACTTACGGTTTATTTATTTGATTTTCCGTGGAATGGCTACTGCTTCCATGTAAGTGATTCTTTCTAGAATGCAGGCGTGAATTCCATATTCTTTCCCTACAACTAAAACTAACAGACCTTGGTTTAACTCTGCTTATTCTCGTGCTATTCGCCTGCAGGGACGCCGCCTTCAGGAATACAGTCCCGTCGTCTTCAAACTCCAGGAATTCATGTTATTTATATTTCATCCCAGAATCATTCAAAATCTCTTCTTAGTAAAACTAAAAGATACTTTCTCCGTTGAAATTGCAACTTAATGATCTTTCTTTTCTAAAAAAAAAAAAAAAAAAAAAAAAAAAAAAAAAAAAGCCAAGTTGTGAAATGTACCTTTCCTTCTTCTTCTTTAACTCCTTTAATTAATATCTTCCAATGCACACTGCCATCTTACCCTCTGCTAAGGCTGAACTCTTCACTCATACTTTTGCTTCTAACTCCGCTCTTAACGATTCCAGAGATATTCCTCCTTCTCCAACCCCTCCAACTCATTTATGCCTACAATCGTAATTTATTTTAATTAAATATGCTTTCTTTGTCTCTCTGAGCTTAACACTAAGAAGTAGTATGGTCCTGATGGTATTCCTCTTGGGATTCTTAAATCTTGCGCCTCTAAACTTGCTTCCAGCCTTGGTAAACGTTTAGCCTCTGTCTTTTCACTATAATATCTTGTTGCCGGAAACTTTTGATCATTCAACCTGTTCCGAATAAGGGGGAATAGTATGGGGGAGCAGTGAGGAAACCCTCAATAAGGGTTGAGCCTTGGTCATCTCTGACCTTTTTCGTATCTTTAATTCGGGCAAAGAAAACGTGCTAGTATTCAATGTCTCTAAAACAGAGTTTCTTCATTTATCTATTCGAAATAATCTCCCACACAACTATAACATCTGCGAAAGCACACAACTCAGATCATCCTCTGTTCGTAATATTCTTAGCTTTTCTTTTCATTGTGACCTTAATTATAAGGATCATATTTCTATTTCTAAATAAGCACCTAAGAGGTTGGGTGTTCTTAGGTGCCTTCGAAACTTCTTCTCACCACCCCAGTTGTTTGCTCTGATAAAGGCATTGTTCTACCTTTAATGGAGTATGCATCACATATTTAGGGTGGTTCCACACACAATATTCTCCTTGAGAAGGTGTAGTCTAGGGATTTTCGACTTGTTAACTCTCCTACTCTCACTAACTTTCTCCAATCTATTTCAAGCCGTCGAATTGTTGTATCAATGACTATTACAATTGCACCCGTCGCCTGGCAACTCACTTGTCTGTCAACCTGTGTTTATTAGGAAGAGGCTACGCTTCATATTCCAGGGTTGCAAATGCTATTATTATACATTCTCTCATGCAATTATCTGCACAAGCAAGCGATATCAGCCTTTAATGAGGTAAGTGTAGTGTTACCAAATAAATTATTAATATATTTAATTAAATTTGTATTATTGTATTATTTACTTGGGTATTATTCTAGGTCTAGCGTGGAAGCTAGGGTTGGCTACGGGTCATTGGTACAGGGATATTTATAATATATATTTATGATTCCTGCGAATCCCTTTCAGACCCGGACTGGCTCCTTTAGGGGCCCTCGGCTAAAGATTGAAAAGGGGCCCCTTACCGGGGAAATTAGAGGGAATAGATTATTGGAATATAATGTTTGAATGAAAATTATTCTTACATGCTTAAGAAGCACATTTACCTATTTTGTCACTTGGGGAAATAGTTGAGAAAAAAAAGTAAGCTATTTTTGGTGTAGATTACTTTCCACAATAAATATTATATAAGATTTTTATATACCTACTAAATTAGTCTCTGCTAGAAAAAATAAGTGTACTTATTTACTAATTAATTACGAGTGGTCTATTACTTAAAAATGAGATTGAGTAATATTTTTAGCTTTAGGCAACCAAATACACTGTTGAAGCATAAAGTCTTAAATCTACTGTAATACCTCAGTAAATATTAAAAAAGGACACAAGTCACATCAGTAATATAGAACCAAGCATATTGAAAAGAAATAACAATGTCCTCTTTAATTGTGATTTAATTGTTACTATATTGTAGATATATTCTTTTAACAAAAAAGGAAAAATTGCTCTATCATACCTGATCCGAGAGTACAGACACAGCAAAACTAAGAAAAGGTTATGTGATAGTGAAAGATTGTGTACTAACCTAACAGCGCTTTTTGGCCAGATCTTCACTGGTCCTGGCTACTCATCTATAATTAACATCTTTATACAAGTTTATAAAACAAGTCTCTTTCTACATTCATGAAAGAAGGTTAGACATAAGGATAGGCATAAGATCTAAGTCGATTCTTACTATTTAAAGTTGAAATACCTCGAACAGGTTGACTTGTGTCAAGGTTGGGGCAGTACATAACTTGTGAAGCTACATATTAGGTTTGGTAAGTCATCAAGATTGTGAAGAGTTCAAAAAACAACAAAAAGGCACATGATAAACAGCCGAGAAATATTGTTTATTTGTCAAGGCAGCAACCCATAAAGATTTTCGTTTCTTCAATTCAGATTCTTATCATCGCCAAATTCCCACAAATTTCTGCAGCTCTTTTAGATGGTCTGTTCTTTATGTTAAGTTTTTTCAGCATTGTAAAATTTTCATACTAATCTGGAAACTGTTTCAGCTCTATCAATCACTGACTTCATTTCCGTAGAAAGAGATCAAGATTAAGAATTTTTATAAATATTTTGGTCTCTCAGGAACAATCTTCTAAAAATTTTTTGTGTGAGGCTGAAGTCTTTCTCTTCGATACTCTCTGGCAACAGTTCTAAAACACTGAAAACAGACCAATTTATGTTTTGAGCAGTTGAGATTCCAGGAGTTTCATTATTGATTTTTCACCAGGCATATTACCCTTTTCTTTGAGTTCTTTTTTCCTTGAACTCTAATTCTTATCTTCTACATCAAGTACTATTATCTCTAATTTGCTATACTGTACTTGCCTAATATTTTGTTTTGAATACAGAGAGCCTGAAGTGTTTATCACTCCTTTAAAATCTCATACTTCTTGAAGTAGCTTCTATACCACATTCGCAGTCTGTAAATTGTCACTGGTTTTACTTTTGTTAAATATTGTTGAAATCTAGCAACCCATAATTAATTATTAAACTAATAAAGCACAATAGAGCTAAATAGGTTTTAAAATTGGACATTGATTGTTAAATTTTCTGCCATGAATTTAGATTTGCATTTGATATTTCTTTTAAAACGGTAATAATATTGAATAGTTTCTCTCACATTTGCACGGAGCGCACTGTTAAAACTCTCATCGATAATTAATTGAAGGAATAGCTTTATGTTTTCTCCACCACCTTGTGCTCCTATTTTTTGCAACCTTTGCATTTTTTTCATGTGCAAATATGTTTTTCTTTTTGTTTCCTCTCTCCCATACGGCCATAATCTTTTTCATAAGACGAGCCTTAGAAAACTAAGCTGATTCTTCCACCAATTCAACTAAGTTTCTGCTTGGTGCAACGTTAATGTTGAATCAGCTACTGTTGAATCAGCATGTGTCCCATACAGTGAGTGGGTAAATAAGAATCTTCATTTTTACTATTATGCTAATAATAGTTAAAACTTTATAAACACATTCATATTGTTATCTCCGTCAAATGAACAATAATAATTTTGAATGGCGGAAATCCACAGCTTGCTAATCTCCTTGTATTTATAAGCTTGCGTACAAAGCTAATGCCAAGAGAATCATCGACTACTGTTATTTTTAAAAGTCTTTTCACATAATCTTTCCTTTGAAGACATAGCGGACGCCAAAATAACTCAACTGTCATAACAGCTAAATCTTGAAGGTACTACTACCATTCAACGTGTATACTGAATATTAGAATATGCTATCAGGAAGGTTTTGCAAAATGATATCAGGACATACAAACCAATTTCAATTTTAATGAGCTTTGTTGATAAAGGTCTGTTCTTTGACAAAAAATGTCAACAAAGAGCCTCCGCCAGTCGGTCTTAGTTAACTTTTCCAGTGGTTTCTTTTGTTCATTATTTCAGTCTGTGCGTATTCTTGCTGTCTTGCAATACACTTTCTGACATAATTCTGTAAAATCACATAAAATTTGCAACCTATCCTGACCTCGAGCGTTCCAGCAGAGAAGATTATCCGATGATTTAATGCTGTAGAGTCATCGAGCT
>JABUQX010114123.1:0-5000 GCA_015478945.1 Trachelipus rathkii
AAATTAATATGATATATAATTAATAAATAAATTATTATTATATATATATACATTTAATATATATACTATATTATATATATAATATATATATATATAATATATATATTTATATATATATAATATATATATATAGAGAGAGAGAGGAGAGGAGAGAGAGAGAGAGAGAACTATAAGAAAACCCAATTAATTAAGGTAATAATCATTTGTTTGTGTGTGTGTAGAGAGTCTGATTTAACAGAATAAGGAGTCTGTAATTACAATTGGAGAGGGCACAATCTTCCTATAATAATATATAATAATAATGAATAATAATAATTAATTAATAATCATATAATAATAATAATCACAATAATAATGAATAATAATATAAGTGAATTATCCCTTATTTATTTCTGAAGTAGTCCTCCCATATTAATTCTTCCATTACGACATGCTCAGTATATGCAAATAATATTAGTTTTGTTATTTATGGTATAAGTGGGTGAGACAGCTACAATTTTTTTATTTTCTAAGGCTATGAGCATTTGTGTAAAACATTTGATATCGAAATGCTGTTATTTTTGCTATCATCATTATTTGAAACTGTAACAACACTAGTTTTAATTATCTCCACTAATACAGTTACCATTGCTATTATTCTTATAGCAGATTTAGCCCCTCCCCAACTTTACCCTGATATAATCAGTAAAGGGTTTCAAAACAGGCCATCTACCAGTTACGATACTTAAGATTTGTTAGGGTTCATTAGAAGTACCTGTAAGCTTTATATATATATATATATATATATATATATATATATATATATATATATATATATTATAAAAAAAGAAAAAAAACATATATATATATATATATAGTATATACTATATATACGTCAAATGGGGGAAAACGAAACACATGGGGGAAAATGAAACACTACTACCACTCATCTTCATCATGATAAAAATTTTAGAAAAATTAAAAAATTGGTAGCTTTTAGAGGTTTTTTAGTTACTTAGGGCTTTGAAATTTTATTTTCATTTAAAATGATGTAAAGAAAACTGATATTTTTAACTAAAAAAATTTCCAAAAATTGCAGATAAAATATTTAGTAATTTTTTATGTGTAAACTAAGAGTTGTACAAAAAAAAAACGCAAAAGGATTTTTTCTGAAATTTCAACACCGCTTGTAGTTAAGACCAATATACCGTAAGTACTATATACCGTAAGTACTGCTATTAATACTTTTCAATAATTATATTTAGTTTCTTTGAAATTACTACTTTTGTAAAGTGGGGGAAAATGAAACGCCCTTGTTGGGGAAAATGAAACCCATTATATTTAGCGAAGAAACATATTTTTCATGTTAAATCCCTAGAATAATATTTATTTTACAATACATTTATGCACATAATCATTTATACTAATGATTCCCCCCCCCAAAAAAAACATTTCCTCAACCACCTAATGAAGTACTGCCAGACATAAATGATTATACCCTAGTTGAATACAAAAGTCAGAATACAAATATTCAACCCTTTCACCATGTTGGAAAAATTCTTGAAAAGGACGAAGATGGCACATGTACTGTAAAACTTTTGAGAAAAACTGAAACTTCCCAAAAAGGACTCGCAGGTTATTTAACTTTCAAGGAGCCAGCTGCAGAAGACATAAGTCTTGTAGAACATACTCAACTCATTCAGAAGTGGGATGTGAAAGATATAAGGAGAGGTGTTTTTTATTTTAAAAAAAAAAAAAAAGGCATTAGTTTAAGATAAATATATATATATATATATATATATATATATATATATATATATATATATATATATATATATATATATATATATATATATAGTATTATACAGTATAGTTATATATATATTATACTATATATATTATAATATATATTATATATATTATATTATATTATATATTTTATATATATATATATTATATTATTTTATATATACCAGTATATATATATATATAGTATAATATTATATATAATATATATATATATTATATATATATATTATATATATATATATATATAATATAATATATTATATATTATATATATATCATTTTCCTATAAAATATTTGAGGTGTTCATTTTCCCCATGGTATTTTTTCACCTTTTTTTTTTTTTTTTTTATTTTAAATGATATTTTTTTATTTTTTTTTTATATGAAAATTTGCATTGGCAATTGGCCATATAGTAATGCTAATATAATGATATTATGAAATTCTGATTTTTGCATACATTCAATTTTTGAAAAGCTAAAAAGGTTTCATATTCGCCCTTTTACTATATATTATATTATTATTATATATATTATTATTTATATATATATATATATATATTATATAATATATATAATATATGATATATATATATATATATATATATATATATATTATATATATTTTATATATAATTATATATATAAGATATAATATATATATTATACATATATTATATATTATATTACTTATATATATATTATAATATTATATATTTATATATATATAATATAATATATTATATTATATATATATATATTTAATATATATATATAATATATATATAGTGATATATTTATATTATATAATTTATTCCATTGTTAGCCAATATGGAATCATGTACAGGGTTTCCATTTATGAGAAGTTCGGAATGTGGTGAAGTCAGGGAAAAATGGTCGTGGGAACGTTTTAAGATATGCTGAAAGTCAGGAAATTCCAAGAAAAGTCAGGGAATTTAATTTTCAACATACTGAAGAAATGATGCATGGACAAGTTGCATATTTTCTTATATATATTTTTTTCCTTATTGTATAATTGTGGAATAAGAGATGTATTTGATTAGTGAATGAAAAGGATGGGCGAGGAATGACATTCAGTAATCTGCTTCTATCCTGTTTTTTCTATTTTTAGTTCACTAATACCTACTATTCTTCCTATTCTGTTCGTAGAAGGTTTGTTCCAAGTTCATCTTTTTGATTGAAGGTGATTGGTGTATGGATGTGTTTTAGACTTATGACTTATCTGTTTATATCTTTTTCTTTTAGGGATTTTATACTTTTTGAGGTGCTTTTTTTTTTTTTTTTTTTTGAGGTTTGGAGGGAAGTGTTTTGGATTTTTGGTGGGGCAGTTGAGGTATTTATTATTTATTTATAAATGAATTCAACAAAACAAACTTAACTTTACGACAGTGTTGGACGTCAAACTGACCACAGTTTATAGGTGTTGGTAAAGGAGCTGATAGTTGAAGGCATAAAGCTAAAGTATGTACAAAGACATTTGATCATTACACATGGGACGCAAGTCCGAAGTTTCTACATTCAAGAGAGGAAATCCTTTGATTTAATCAAAAATCTCAAGCAGGACAAGCATATGTGAAAACTTTTTTGGGTTATGTGTTCTAATAATACAATATTAGTGAAAGTGTGTGGCACTGAAAATTATGCCATTCAATCAACTTCTAATCATACTCAACCGTTTGTAAATGACGAGTGTTTTCTATTATAACAACAATAATAGTTTATCATCAGTTTCATCTTTTTGCATTTAAGATGATGTTACAGGATCTGAAATATACTATGGGCATTAAAGGTGGTGGATGATATAATGTTTTAACTCGTGTGCAGATATAGGAGAACATTTAATTTAATGTTTCCAGATTAGTGCGGTAGCTTCAAATTTTTAAATGGGGCTGATGAAATGTAATATGTGATTAAATATGGACTTGCTCGCTATTTTTCTAGAAAGCAAAAGAATACTCCTACTTTGCATGAAGCTCATTCTATACCCTTGATTAAATTCAAAATATTTTTAGTGGTGATTGTCTTTTCTAAGAGACTTGATTAGTTTTTTTTTTTCTTCTAGTACCGTGGGAATAATGTTATGTGGAATTGTGGCAAATTTTTAAATTGGACTGATATTTTCCCCATGGAAATGCAACAGTGGAAGGAGGGTTTTCTCTATAAATTAAGCAATTTTAGTGGAGAACTTTCAAGCCCCCTTGCCTTTTACCACCTGAAACATCTCTACAAATCTTTTCAAACTCTCTTCAGATTCGCACAAAGACCAATTTATTCGCATATAATAGGTAAGGTACCCTCACCATCTCCTCCCATCATTCTATACACGCATTTTTCCTGCACCCACCTCTAATTTTATAACATCATCCATATATAAATTGAATAACCAGGAGACTAACACAACCCTGTTCACTCGCTATTATACTACCGCTAATAAATTTTGCACCCCCGTATTTATTCTTACAACGCTAACTATTCCTCATACATAACTTTGATTCCATTAGAAGCTACCACACACTAACCCCTGTCATAGAGCTTCTCTATTTAACCCTATCATACGCTGTTGCATTATGAATTGGTGGTGTTACAGGGCAACTTTTGAATAGTTTGAGAATTTTTTCAGTAGTCATTCTATTCCCTGTGAGCCATTGTTTGTGACCACAAATAGCATTTAACAAGTCTTTCACTTGTGTATTTTACTGTTTTTTGAATTCAATGTTACCTTTTCATTTTCTGTAATTTCTTACTTTGCATCTTTCCATTTTCAGTTAAAATGTAAAAATAAAATGTTATGGTTATTTTGAAAGTATTTCTTGGAAATCATGATTAACTGCTGCTTTATAAAGTTTAGAAAGTTTAATTAATTCAATATATATATATATATATATATATATATATATATATTAATATATAATATATAATATTATTTATATTATATATATTTATATATATATTTAATTAGAACTCGAGCTGTGTAAAGTGGGGCTTCAACAGATATTCAACAGCAGGACTGTGGATGCAGATAATACTCATTTGAACCCAGTAAGTGTGATTTTTCTAATGAAAGATTGGTAAATTTTTAGTTTGTGTTATGAATGGTGGTTACAGGGAACTTGTGAATAGTTATGAGAATTTTTCAGTGTCTAGCATTCTATTCGGTGAGTCAATGGTTTGTGCCTAAATTAGCATTTTAGCAAA
>JABUQX010114123.1:10000-18287 GCA_015478945.1 Trachelipus rathkii
ACCACTCTCTCATGTATATTTTAAAGGAAAATGTTCACGTTTCACATAAATTTCATTATTAGTGCAGAAGTTTCTTTAACCAGAAGTGACTCCGGGAGAAGGGTGTACTTGACATAGACTTTGGATGAGGATCTTAAATAAGAGAAAGGAGCTGCAAACACGGCAGGCCAAAATTTTCAGTCTTTTTGAGAAAAAATTTGAAGAAGATAATGCAAACAGTTCGGACAGAGACTCTGTTTAGAGAGGAGGAAATGTGAGGCTTCAGGGAGTCACGATCAGGAGGACCAGACAAGAGATTGGGACTCAAATTTCAAAGCGCCCGACAGATGTATACCATATATATATGTCAATTATATATATCTCATACCTGCCAACTGTGCACTCTCTATATCTCTGCTACTCATTTACCATACTTGCCTATACTATACCTTCTTTACTATATACCTCATTATATATTCACCATATATCTCTCTCATACCTCAAGGACATCTTATATGTAAGCAGAAGTCATGAAGCATTCAGAAATAACTGCATTTTAGTTTATGAAATGCTGTGGAGTCGAGGAACTTAAATTATTACTAAGTGTAGATTAATAAAAGTTTCAGCTGTCAGCAATCTATATGAATCTGGCAAGTACATATAAATCAAACCTTACGTTGCGTACCTCAATATCATAACCTTTGTTTTCTTGTGGTTGAGACATGGATACCATGAAGCGTGATTTTTATTATATAAATCTTAGGAAAATATTAAATTTTCCTTTTTATTTGTTTTCTTGGGAGGTTCAGAATGACAGAGGACCAGGGGACAAACATTTATATATCTGATGATAGAAACCTATATTCTTTGTCAGTTTGTATACTTGGATCTTGTTCATCCGAGATGTCAGCTGTTTGACATGGCGCAGTGCTATCAATGAAGGCAGTGGAGGAAATCTTATAACTATCCAAAACAGATAATTATCTTAGTTTTCCAGCAATGTTGCAGAAATTTTTAATTTTTCCAAAGCATTTTACCTTGCAAAGACTGAAAATATATGCTCCCAGTGTCCAGGGATTTGACCAACCACCAGCACAGCTAGTACAAATGTTGTTGCATGTGTTTACTTTTAGGAAGGCTGACCCTATATATATATATATATATAACATGATTATATATATACTCACTATATATATATATCATATGACATTTCTCTTATATATATATCATGCTCTCTGTACTGCTATACACTCATCTTTCATCTTATCTGCTATATACCTGTGCTCTCTCACTATATGGATAATAATCTGGATAACAAAATCATCTTAAGAAGCTTAATCAATCTTCTACATTGAACAGACCAGTTTGGAATATGATCCAGGGATGCCTGATGTTGTTAAGATAAAAGTGTCTCAAAACACTACATTATTCTGCAGAATACATTTTTAGGATCTGACCATTGCTACATAAAGAAAATATCTTAAAAAAATTAAGTATTCTTATAAATTATAGTAACTCATGATTAAGAAAACATTTAAGTTCATGTGATGTGATAAAAATAAATCAGACTTTCTATTAAGTTTTGTTTTATAAATCTTAATTTTGCTCTTATATTGGCAGAGTCAGGGTGAATATCTCAGCTTCTGGGAGCTTTGGAGGTGGGCAATTCTTACCCTCAGGGAGGATCTCCGGAAGGACACCGCTCTTTGACAACCAGTGTCAGCGGGGTTCTTCAACCCTCCCTAAGAATTCATCAGAAGCGTCCTATATTGTCCGTATCAGCTACCAATGTTGCCATGTGCTCAGGACTACAATAGAGAGATCTGTTTGTTTATGAGGAACAATAAAGTTCTCAATAGGCCTTCTAAATCATAACCATATAATTATTAGATCAGGCATTGTTTATTTTCTTACATGTGAGAACTTTTGGGGATACAAATCATTCACTATATGCCTTCATTGTGATTTTGAGATATGTTATATTAGTGCTAGGACAAACTTTGGATAACATTCAACAGTATGTAATTCATTTTTACTGTAGCATTAATAGTTTTAGATATCATGACTTGACTTATCTGGATATCAGTAGCGTTACTCTATAAACGTTTATATGAACTATAATATATATATATATATATATATATATATATATATATATATATATATATATATATATATATATATATATATATATATATATATATATATATACATATATATATATATATATATCTATATATATATATATATATATATATATATATATATATATATATATATATATAATATATATATCTTTCTATATATATACCATATATATATATATATATATATATATAATATATATATATATATATATATATATATATATATATATATATATATATATATATATATATATATATATATATATATATATATATATATATATATGGTCGATGTTGAAAAGATTACTTTTTTATCTGACATAATATTTAGGTTAAATTTTGTAACAGTTTGTTATTAAAATAAATTTCAATTTATTCTAAGAAAGTTGAAGCATTAAATTTTTAATATGATGTTCCTTTTTATATCAAAATTGTAATTTTATATATATATATATATATATATATATATATATATATATATATACTCTATATATATATATATATATATATAACTCTTTACCTATATATATATATATATACCATATATATTCTACCACTATATATATATATATAGGCCCTATATATATATATATATTCCATCAGGAACAATTTTTTTTAAATATATTGCTAATATATGATACCAATAATGAATTTCAGTGGTAACGGACATGATTCAAAAATATGTTAGAAATATTTTAAATAATTTTTAAAAATCACATTTATGTTAAATATTTTTCAAAAATGAAATATCTCGAAAAGTACGGCACTTAGAAAAACCAATTAAATATTTGGAATCAGCGTATAAAGCAGTAAAAAAAAAACTATATATATTAGGGGGCTCGAGAAGATGGGGATAGAAGGACTTGCATTTCCACTATTTGTCAGGCAGAGGGCACGACACCCAAATACCAAAAGAGCGGGGGTTTCGAGACCTCCCGGAGGGGAAATAGTCCTACCCTGTCGTTCCACGGAAGGCCAGAGACCACGACTCCCTGCCATCTTTACTTGGTTTACCTTTAGAATATTCCTTTAGTTTAGAAAAACACCCAAAAAAAAAAAATAAAAAGTGTACTAAAATGATTTTTAAAAATTATTTAAAATATTTCCGAGCTTTTGAGAAGCATGTCCGTTACCACTGAAATTCATTGTTGGTATCATATACTAGCAATATATTTAAAATTAAAATAACAAAGGTCGTAAAACGTAAAAGGTTCTATATATTTTTGAATCATGTCCGTTACCACTTAAATTGATTGTTAGGATCATATACTAGAAATATATTAAAAAAAATGAAATAAAATTCAGAAAATAATAAATGTCGTGATGAAGTAAAAAAGGGCCTATATATATATATATATATATATATATATATATATATATATATATATATATATATATATATATATATATATATATATAAAATATATATATATATATATATATATATATATATATATATATATATATAAGACGTCAATAGTAATAAATAATAGATTGTAATGCCTTTATTAAAATATTATTTATGAAATTCTTATATAAATAGAAGAAAATCAATTGTCTTTTGATAAGAGGTTGTAAGTTTAATATCAAACATATCAATAAATTTATTGAGGAATAATAGCAGAATATTTCGACCTAACTTGGTCCTCCTTCAGCTGCTATAAACTAAATTAAATATAATAAAAATACATAAAATAAATTTAAAATTATCACAAAAGTTTTGGTTTTAATTTTTTGAAAAAAGGTGAGGAGTTAAGAATGTTGTTAATGATGGGATCTATTTGTGAATCATTTCTTTGTATATTATAATTAGTGGAATTGCTTATGCAAAAGGATTCGGTAAATCTTCTAAGGTGAAGGTTTTCAATGTTAATAATGGGTGTCATGTGGTCTATGTTAATAGTATGGTTGTGGGTAGATCTATGTAAGGAGAGGGCAGAGTTGGGTTGTCTTGAAGTAGGTCATATTTGTGTTGGTAGTTTCGGCGTGGAAAGTCATTTGTTTCACCAATGTATAAGTTGTTGCAGTTGGTACAAGGGATTTTATTTACACATTGGGAGGTAATGGAATTTATTTCATGTATTTTTATTATATTTAATTTAGTTTATAGCAGCTGAAGGAGGACCAAGTTAGATTGAAATATTCTGCTATTATTCCTCAATATATTTATTGATACATTTGATATTAAACTTACAACCTCTTATCAAAAGACAATTGATTTTCTTCTATTTATATAAGAATTTCATAAATAATATTTTAATAAAGGCATTACAATCTATTATTACTATTGACGTCTTAAGTCTATATACTATATATATATATATATATATATATATATATATATATATATATATATATATGTATATATATATATAGGCTCTATATATATAATAATATATATTTTTCTATATGATGTTTTATATTATATATATTTTATATATATATATATATATATATATATATATATATATATAGAGTTACTTCTTATGTTAATTTTGTACTTTTCGTTTACACCTACATACAATTATATAGCAAATTAAAGTAATTGAAGCTAATATCATTTTTTGTTTCCCATTTATTATTATTATTATTATTATTATTATTATTATTATTATTATTATTATTATTATTATTATTATTATTATTATTATTATTATTATTATTATTATCATCATCCTCTTCTCCCCAGATTGGGGGTAATAAGGTGTCCAGCATACACCGGAACCAAAATAGAGGATTGAAGAATGTGACGCGCGCCATGTTGAAAGGAAAGCCCAAGGCCCACTTTATATTTAATTGAGACTCGTCGCAGCCATGGAATCAACCCTAGGAATTCATGGGACTTTAATTTCGATTCGGTAGTTTACCACCAACACCATATATCACTAAAACTTTCCATAGACTTTCCCTGGCAAGTGTTAGTGATTTATGGTGTTGGTGGTAGGCTTCTATAGTATATATATATATATATATAGCATATATGCTGCTGTATATATATATATATATATATATATATATATATATATATATATATATATATATATATATATATATATATATATATATTATACAGTAAACGTACCAGAAATTTTTTTCGGGGGGGCCAAACAAAAATCGTTCTTTATATATATATATATATATATATATATATATATATATATATATATATGATGATAAATTTATATATATATATATATATATATATATATATATATATATATATATATATATATATATATATATATATATACATTTATATATATATATATAAAAATTGGGAAGGAAACAATATTAAATAGAAAATTGGGAATGAATCAATATAAAAAAAAAAAATCATCTTACCTAAATTGTTAAATTTAATCGCCTGACATGAGAGTGAGCGAAGTCTGATATAACATCTTTCAGAATTTTATTTCCAATATTTACGATGTATGTAGGAGGGCAAGTCAATAAGTCTTTCATCTCAATAGTGACATTGTTTTCTCAAGTAGGTTTCAAGAAGTCTTATCATTAAGAAAAGCTTCTTCTTTCTGAAGCATTAAACGGGGTAAATGCCAGTATTGCAACAAGATGCAAATATATGGAAGTGCGACTGCGAACAAGAAACTAGTCAGTCTATTGCGGTTTTTGGGCAACCTGTGCTGTGATGCCATTTCATCTTTCCATAAATCCCATTCTGCCTTTACTAAATCTTAATTTGTTTTTTGACTATCTCCCTTGTAACATTTTTCCCAATCTCTTATCTTCTTTTATCTTCCTCATATGGCTTACACCCTTTCGAGGTAGCGACAAAATGGTATAAAAATGGGTGTGCGATAATAGAATAAGTCTGTGGGTCGGAAGTAGGAATGCTGGGTCTGTATTTTTGGAATTTGTTAATTCTTGGTACAGCAATTTCAATACTCAGTTCAGTTTCAGATGCGCTTACACATTCTTCAAAAATCAGCTGAAATTCTAATGTTGCATTTTCTCTGATTGTTTCAAAGTTTAGTTTTAACTAATGGACTTACGAGATTTGTTCCCGACAGCGACGAATTATATAAAATTAATTTAACTTCTGCACTTTATATTATTATCGAAAATAAGACTTAAAAATTTTAAGTGGTGTCTAGAAAATTTCGAGAGACCGCCCCCCCCCTAAATACGCCACTGTATATATATATATATATATATATATATATAGGTTTTATGCGGTAAGACCAATAGGATACGATGGGTTTAACATGTGATTTTTTTATTGGTTCCTATAGGCGTCATAGGGAAATTCCTGCATACCTTATGGGATACGATGGGGTTTATTATTGATTCCTATAGGCGTCATAGGGAAGTGCCTGCATACCTTATGGGATACGATTGGTTTAACATGGGTTTTTTCATTGGTTCCTATAGGCGTGATAGGGAAATTCCGACGTACCTTATTGGAAAATTCCTATAGGACCCACAAAATTTTATCTTAAATTACGATAGGTCATCATAGGAAAAAGCGTAGGTTCCTATTGGAAATAAGTTCATTGATCCTATATGAGCCAATAGGAAATGTAATAGGAACCAATGCAAATTTTTCCTGGGTACCCCCAGTCTTGGATGTTGATAATACGAAATTTTTGTCAAAGTAAAGTGATCTGAGTTTTTTTTTAACAATTTAGTACATAAAAAATTAGTAATCAATTAAGAAAATAACAAAGGAATCCTTTTTCCAACTGCAAATTGTGCGTACGATATTTATTTCAATATATTCAATTAAATAAAATTTGGGCTCTACTTTTGCGGCCCTAAAATAAGCCAATTTTATAAGTTCTTAAAAATAAGACAAATATAGCAACCGAAAATAAAGAATTCAAAATTCCTATATTACTTTTTATAATGTTGCCAATAAATTACGTCAACATAAGGAAAGTTATTTCAATTTAAAATTGAAATTTTAGAAACTTATTTTCCAAAAAAAAAATAAAAATATAGCCAAATTTTGAAGCCAATATGGCGAAAATCTTTGTCATTTGTCAGATCCTATAAGGGCCTTTGACATTTTTCAATATTCTAAAAAATAGAATTCATTTAGTGATACGGGATAAAGGACCAAACATGGTAGCTGGTATAAGGGAGAGTGGCTTGCTATCAATTTCATGTTTTATTCACATGTTGCAACTATGCATTCACGATTCAATATTATGTCAAAAGTCTGTTAAAGATATTTTATTTACTTGCAGAAGCATATCCTCTCATTTTCACCATTCAGCAACGGCAGCTGCAAAGCTTAACACTTACAGCATAAATTAATTCAAGACGTTTCTACACGCTGGAACAGAACTTATGATATGCTTAAAAGATTGTTTGAACAAAAAAGTTCCCCTATCCATATACGCTGCTGAATGCAATCAGAAAATGTTGACTGATTTTCAGTAGCAAAATTATTCCATTTACTTGAGCCATTTGACAACATCACTAAAACAAGCATTAAACGTGAAGTAACAGTCGCCCAAGTGATCCCTTCCATTTTAGCAATAAATCTATTTTTAAATAAGGCAATTAAAAGCAAAAGCTTCAGTGGAATAATTACACTCGTTGAAGAGCTTAAGAAATCAGTAGAAAAAAGACTTTCTAAGTTTCTATGTGATAAATCTTTGTGTGTAGCTACTTTCTTAGGGACCGATTCAAGCTAATTTTTAAACATGAATCAGATGAATCATTAAAAATAGTCGTTGAGGCATGGAAAGAAATGCATGAAAATTTAGCTCCTGACTCTTCTGCTGACGATGATTCACGTAGTGGGGAAAGTGAAGCTGAAGGTTCCATTTTCACTTCTTTAATGGATTGTTTTAAAGAAATTGTGGCATCAAAATCATCATACAGAAAAGAAAGTGAGAGTGAAAAAAGAAAGTCCCATTCTTCTGACGATGTGATTATTGTACATAAAAGTAAAAGGCTACATACGGAATTACATCAAAAAATAAACAAATATATAAGTTTGCCTACTTTGACCAGTGAAGACAATGGTGTTCCCACTTCAATTGAATTTGGAAAAACACTGGAAATCAATTTTTAGCATGAATTTAGAAAAGCAGTAATAAAATGCCTTTCAGCTCCTGTCATCAGTCAGAAAGTGAGAATATTTGGAGACAGGAGGAAATATTTATGACCACAAGAAATAAGTTCATCCCCTG
>JABUQX010114124.1:0-25000 GCA_015478945.1 Trachelipus rathkii
GGAGAGCAGAGTAAAGCCATGTCAGGGGAGACAACATGCGATTTCCATGCAAGTCTTTCCAAGAAGTATACATCCTCTGCATCAGCTGGCACATGCGCGAGCAGTCCATGTCTTCCAGGGCTCTCCCGTCTCACCAACAATCCTTTCCAATCTGTCCCTCGTCTCCTCGGCCTTACTCCCTCCACTCCCACCGACCACCTTCTAGCTCTACTCGCAGACTTCCATTCTCGCGGCAATCCTTGCTATACTGGCCCCCACCATCTCAGTCTCGGCCGAATCTATCCTGTTCAATCACAGGCACCACACCAACTCTCTCCTTAACCGCATTCGTTTCTCTTTCTATCTATCCTCGTCTTTTCCACTATCATCATCAAAAACACCTTCATTTCAGCAGCTTCGATCTTTTTTCCTTCCTTGTTGTAATGCTCCATGTTTCTTCTCCAAATATGTCATGTGGGTACCAGTATGCTACCAAAATATAATCTTCACTTTTATATCCATCACCCGATCCTTCATAATTGGATATAACGCTCTTCTCATTGTTCTTCTGTATTTTTCCATTCTTGCCATCACTTCCTATACACATCCTCCCTTGCTTGTAAATACGCCACCCAGGTAAACAAACTGATCCACATTTCTCAATCTTTCATCATCAATGACGATCTCCACTTCTCTTTCATACTCTCTACTCACTCTCATTATCACGGTCTTTTCTGTATTCATCTCTAAACCAATCTCCTTAAATTTCTGTTCAAAATTTTTCCATAAGTCCTCAATACTCCCCTCTTCCCAACTCCAACATGCCAAATCATCCGCGTACACCATTATATCACATCCAGATTCGGAAATTCCTCTTTAACCTTTCTGATTACTACATCTAAGTAAGCTATAAAGAGTAGGGGAGACAGGACACTACCCTGTCTGACTCCCGTCTCCACATCAAACCATTTCTCATTTTTACATCCTGTTCTCACTTTACACTTACAAACGCTATACAAGCTTTTTATTACTCTCCTCAGTCTTTCCTCCACTCCGTACACTTCCCCCCAACATCCTCCCAAAGTCTGGCTCTGAGTCAGAGTCAAATGCCTTTCTTAGGTTCAGGAAGGCTATATATGCTGTTTTATTAAATTCCGAGCTCTTCTCCAACACTTAAAGCAAACAACAGATTCCGGAAGTACTCCTGCCCTTCCTGTGACCCATAAATTGTTCCTCTCCCACTGTATCTCTATCACTTCCTCTTATCTTTCTAAAAATCCTTCGTACACTTTTCGCTATATGGGTCCAAATAAAGCTAATTCTCTATAGTTTCCACAATCTCCAGTTTCACCTTTTCCCTTATAAATGGGTAAAACAACTATTCCCTCCCCGTCTACGCGGGAACTACCCCTCCATCCAGCATTTATTAAAAAATTTCACTATTTTCTTCTTCAATTTCTCTCCTTCCTTCCATTATCAACTCTATCGCAATTCCATCTTTCCCAGCGCTTTTCCTTTCTTCATTTTGACAAAGCTTCCTCATATTCTCCTATCGTTATCGGATTCACCCACATTCCTCCTCTCTTCTACATTAGGAGTTCTCAAAATATTTAGTCACCTCTCATTTCCTTTCCTGGTGATTGTAAGTACCTCCCTTTCTTTATTTTTGATACTATAAAGCTTTTTGTTTGATTTTTTAATATGTTTGCCAGCTTGAAAATTTTCTTCCTTCCCTCCCTCTGCATCCCGTCCCAATTCTTCTGCACCTTTCCGCCACAAGCTTTTGCTCGGCTCTTCACTATCTCCGCTCATGTTTCTTGCTATCCACATATTCAGCTATTCTCTGTTCTGTTCTTCATGCTCAACCACCTTACTCATTTTCTTTGTTCTTTTTGAGGCACTGCCTCCTTCACATTCGAATTAGATGCCATATTGGGAGTCTATTTTAACATTTTTACATGTAAAAAATTTAAAAATTTAAGCTGTATTTTTAAAGTTAAGTGTTTTCAAATTTCGGGGGAAAACCGGTGTTAAGGGAGCTATAATTGGTGCATCGATAATTCTTGATTCCTTAGGATAATTGAAATGAAGCAACATGTCCCGAACAGGAGGCTTTAATTCCCACTCCCCAAGCAGCTGAATTAAGTAAAGCAATTAAAATTAACCCACCCCATATATTATTTAAATTTTAATTAAGCCAGTCAACCCCAACTACCTTAATACCCCAATAGCTAGCAGAAAGACGCTTTATGCTATGGTTGGGGTTCTGTCTGATGGCGGGACCAGTGAAAATGATAATAATAAGTAATAATTTTTTCAGTCCAGTCCTACCACAATTATTCTACACGTTTATACTTGAACACGGAATTGACTAAGCATTTACTTTTTATTTTTATTTAAAATATCTATTTACACTTTATATAAATTGATGCGATATGATTGCTTTCTATGAAACGAATTGCTTGAGTCAAGCGAGGTTACTTGAACAATGAATAACAAATTTAATCGAATCTCAACGAAACTCAAAGCCAATAATATTGAATTTATTTTTCCTTATTCGATAAATCGTTAGATGTGTTTATATGTTGGGATGTGTTATTAGGATCATAAAAAATAAGATACTCAGCTTTAATTTACCAATGAAGACGATCCTTCCAAGTGTTTGAAAAATAACAGCCCTCTGAGAGTAAACAATACGAATTCTTTGGCGAGTATAACTTATCTTCGACTCTTTTCTCCAGACTATGAAATATCCTTCATCAGAATATTCATTTAGACCATGGAGAAATTCTGTAACTTTATTATTTCTTCTTGGTTCCTTAATTATATTTTCGTCTTTATTTACATCAAAGTGAATATCTTCTTTCAGAAGGCAACTAATGGACTGAATCTTCCATGATGATCTTTAACTCCAAGGACTATGAAATATCTTCAAAAATGGAAAACGCAGCCCAAATATAAAAAAAACAGCCAAATCTTCAATAATGTCATTGTAGAAGAAAATTTTCAATTAAGAAGTTTCCAACTAAGAAAAAAACCTGAACAAGAAAAAACTATTACACTCAATTCATGAAAAGTCAATTGAAAAGAAATGACGAAAATAAATAACTTCCATAAAAATAATAAAATAATAAAATCTTAAGTTTCTTAAATTCTCAAATTATAATCACCCCAATTAATCTTTCCTATGTTCTTGGGGTTTTCTTCATATACTGCGTTCAATGAAATCCAGGCTTCCACAATCATTTATTCCTCTATGTTTATAAATATTTCCTCCTCAGTGATGATGAAAATTATACTACTACTGGAATTGTTTCTGAAAAGATAGATATTACACTGTTAAATTAAATGTTTCAAAAGTTAACTGATTGAATTGATATAAAAGTTTGTATATAAATCCCACACACAGGTCCTGACAAGGCTGGACCGTTACATTCCCCGCACTAAATCTTTTGCCCCCACTTAAATTTTTTCAATTCAATTCAAGTTTTTGCAACCGTGGGTCCCATTTTTTTTTTTAGTTTTTAATAATATTGTTATTTTAGTTTTTGCAACCGTGGGCTTATAAGACATTTGTTTTAATTGTTTTCTATACTTACTTTCTATCTACGTGTATAGGATAAAGGAAAGTGCAAAAATCAATACTTTATCATTTTTTAAAGAAATGTGATTACATACTGGTAATATAAAGTGCCTTTTTTGTTAATAAGTGTAAATGTTATTATTATTATTATTATTATTATTATTATTAAATTGTCATAATTTAAATTATAATAATGTAAATTTTTTTGGTCAAGTTCATGTGAAATGTGAGTAATAGTAATACTCGTAATATAAAAAAAGTTTTTTTTTGCCTTTTTATTTTGTTTTAAAAAGTGCAAATATTATTGTTTATTATTATTAAAAATTGATTGTCATAATTTAAATTATATTGTAAATTTTTTTCATTAACAAGTTCACGTGAAATGTGCGTACATAGGCCCACTCGTAATATAAAGTGCCTTTTTTGTTAAAAAGTGAAACTATTATTATTAAAAATTATTAAAATTGATTGTCATAATTTAAATTATATTATTGAAAAAAATTTTTTGACAAGTTTACGTGAAATGTGCGTACATAGGCCTACTTGTAATATAAAGTGCCTATTTTGTTAAAAAGTGTAAATATTATTATTATTAGAAATTAAAATTTATTGTAATAATTCATTTTTTTTCAAAATATTTAGCAATAAAACTTGTAAAATAAAAGTTCAAAATTTTGTAAAATTAACGTTTGCAAAATGTTAATAAATATAAACTTAGACTGCGTTTTTTCCTTTCCAAATTAAATTGCTATAACTTATTAAAATCTATTTAACATTTTAACTATAATTAAAATTAGTTTGGACAAGCACAGACGTAATAATATTTAATGACCGTTTTTCCCCAAATTCAATTTTTTGAAAATGGAATTTTTTCAAAAAAAATTTTAAAATATTTATTTCAACATTTTTATATTTTCATTATTCTACAACATTAAAGAAACTCTAAATATGAGAAAAACTATTAAATATAGATGTAACTTAAATTTCGAATTTTTTTCATGAATTCATTAAAAAAAAAAAAAAACGCAGATTTTTGACTGTTTTCCCCATTTTATGGTATATATATATATATATATATATATATATATATATATATATATATATATATATATATATATAATCATTTTAATAATCAATTTAAATATGCCGCTTTATAACTGTCACATGACCACTAAAAAAGTTCTGAAAAATTCTTATCTTCCACAATTCAAGTCTAACATGAGTTTGTGGTTTGAAGTAAAAGTATTATTAGAAAAGTAGTTTTGTCGATGATTTTTTTAAAATCTTTACCAAATTGTTTTTTTAATATTATTTTTCTGCACTAGTAGTTTTCAAGCCTCCTTGTTTCAGAATGAGGGAGTTATAAAGCTAAAGAATTTCCTTTTCACAATAAAGGAGGTACTTTTGCAATCAGGATTGTTAAAATGCCCATTCTCTCACGTTCGAGAGTGAGGTCATCGCACCTTATTCCAAGATTGCAACACCTTGGTACCAATGCCCAATGGCACACCCTTTATTCTCCCCATTTTAGTCGCATGTTGGTCTCTATGTTGATCGCATTCGCTTCTCCTGCGGTATACTTTTTATTTTGGTGGGCATTGTGTTTTTTTGGGTCCTGTTTTCTCTGTGTTTGTGTACCAGAAGTAGGCCGCAATTTTTATTTTTTTAAAAACTTTTATTGAATCAAAAATTGCATTTGTGTGTAATTCTAATTACATCTTGATTAGTGATCTAATAGTACTTTATATATTGTTTGCTTGTAATTTAAGCCACCCTACAGTAAGTCATTGTGTGTGTATCTGAGAACTAGAGTGAGCCGAAATTATCAAGTAATACTTCATTCTTTGTTTGTACACACCATATAAAAATTATTTGTATTTGGTGAAGAAACAAGCATTCTCCTAAAACTATCCTACTAGAGTTGCTTAGATGGTACTTGATCTCTTCAGTCTCAATCTATTGGAAGTACAATATAAACATACAGCTTTCCTGTTTTTTTCTCCGAGCTGGCTGTAAATCTTATTTCTCCTTAAGCGGAATCTTAGAAATTTTTCTGTACATTTCTAAGAGGGTTCTTCTGCTTTGTAGTGGAATTTAGTACTCATATGTGTCTACATGTTTCGTGTACGCCTGTATGTTTAGCAAGGATTTCCACTAGAAAGGGGGAGGGGCAAAGGAGGCCTTCTTCTTCACTACAATACATTAATTATCATATATCTTGTTTGTACCAGCATTATTTATAATCTTATAACTACTGTCTATTAATTTCCATAATAAACTATATAAGGTTAATTATTTTCTATTAAAATATTTAAACTAGACAAGTAGCTATTAACATAAACAAGACAAGTAGATATTAACATAAAAACTTTATATGTTAAGTGTTGAAGATAACAATATAATTTATAATATTTTATTAGTCCAAAATATAAAAAAGGTTATAATATATCATAGACTTCCAGCTGTTGATTTCTTGGCTCACAATCAAAGGGTGGTGAATAATAGTCTGTCTGAATTCCAAATTTATTCTAAACACTAGAAAGAAAGCAAACAGGCACCTGTGGAAATTACCACAGTTAATAACTATAATAATAAAAATAATAATGAAATAATAATAAAAATAATAACAATAATAATAAAAATAACAATAAAAATTTATAATAATAATACAATTAAAATTTACTATTACAGAATGAAAATAATAATAAAAATAATAATAATAATAATAATATAATAATAATAATAATAATAATAATAATAATAATAATAATAATAATAATAATATTAATAATTAATAATATTACCCGTTGCGTCTTTAGAAATAATTTTATTTTAAAACTAGAAATTTAGCTATAAGTTTATTTTTAAAGAAATTTTTATATTTTGCAATTGAATAAAGCAAAGCGTGTTTATCTGAAAAACAAATAAATTATAAATATAAAATGTTAAAAAAATAGAAAAAGTAGGGACACTACAGATACCTTCCCTCTCAAGAAGACTGGAAACGTACCGGTTTTAAGAGGGTACGCCCAAATCTCGAGGTAGAAGGAACTATAGCAGGCGAAGCATGAGATATAATAGAAGGAGAAGGAGAAGAAACAGACACAGAAGAGGAAACTTCACAAGAGGGAACGTCAGGAGGAAAAGGTAAAATGTCAGGAGGTAAAGCAAAATCAAGGACAGGAGGTAAAATCGGAGGAGGAAAAGACAAGGAAGGCATGTGACGGGAAACAGAAGAAGAAGTAGTGGCGGTAATAGAAGGACTAGTAGAAGGGACAGAAGGTGGAACTGCAGTAGCCTCGCGTAAAGGAGAAGAAGACACAGGAACAATTCTGGAAGGAAAAGATGGAAACAAGGAAGAAGAGCCAATGTCAGAATTATCATCCAAACCATCAGAAGAATCATCCAGGTCAAAAGAATTATCAAGCAACCGATTATCAGAAAGATCAGAATCGGAAGAGTCAAGGAAAGCAGGTTTAATACGTTCAACCGAAACATTTTCAACACGAGTCCCATTTTGAATTGTGAAAAAATGAGGTCGGCGACGAAGAACAAGATAAGGACCAGTATAAGAAGGTTGTAAAGGAAAACGATGAGAGTCATGACGAAGAAATACATGAGTTGCAGAATCTAAATTCTTAGGTAAGTACACAGCAGTAGATTGGGAACGAGCAGGAGAAGGAAGAAAAGAAGAAACAATAGAACGAAGCTTAGAGAGAAAAGAAGGATAATCCGGAAAGGGAAGTTCAATAGAAGAAGAGGAAAAAAATTCACCAGGAAGACGCAAAGGTGAACCATAAACTAGTTCAGCCGCAGAAGATTTCAAATCCTCCTTAACCGAAGACCGAAGACCAAGCAAAACCAGAGGAAGATTTTCCACCCAATGTTGCGGATTAGGGGCGCAGCGCAAAGCAGCCTTTAATTGGCGATGAAGGCGCTCGACATAAGAAAATTCCTTGAGGGTAAATAAGTACTGGAAATGGTGATTTTCTCAATTCCAAGTAGAGATAAAAAATCACGCCAAAGATGAGAACGAAAATTGGGGGCCATTGTCAGTTACAATAGAAGAAGGAACACCAAAACGAGCCACCCAATTAGTAAGAAAAGCCGTAGCAATATTTTCCGCAGTAGGAGAAGAAAGAGGAATAACTTCAGGCCAACGAGTATACCTGTCAACCATAGTCAATAAATAAGTACAACCACGCGAAGGCGGAAGAGGGCCGCAAAGATCCGAAAGAGGGCCGCAAAGATCAAGATGAAGACGATCAAAACGACAAGAGGGTAAAGGAAATGAACCTAAAGGAGGTTTAGTATGTCTATGAACTTTGGTTTTTTGACACGCAATACATGAACGAGCCCATAACGAGATGTCTGTATGCATGTTAGGCCAAAAAAAACGAGAAGATAAAAGTTTTTGAGAACCACGAATACCAGGATGAGAAAGAGAATGAAGGGTAAGAAAAACCTGTTTTCGAAAAGCAGAAGGAACAAAAGAACGAACTCTGCCAGTAGAAATGTCACAAATTAAAGGAACAGTAGAATCAGGTAAAGAAAGAGTTTGAAGTTTGATAGAAGTATCAGCAGGAAGAATAAGATCCTCCCCCATTTGAGCAGCCGACATAGCAGAGTAGTCTAATGTAGGCAAAGGCGTAACCGCATTTACCTGGATACGAGATAAAGCATCAGCACTAGAGTTATCAAGACCAGGAATGTGACGAAGATCAGTAGTAAACTGGGCAATAAAATCAAGATGACGAAATTCACGAGGAGAATAGTGTAAAGAAACAGAAGTAATAGCAGAAGTGAGTGGTTTATGATCCGTGAGAACATAAAACTGACGACCTTCAAGAAAATATCTAAAGTATTTAATCGAAGAATAGACAGCAAATAGTTCACGACCAAAAGTACTATAGCGAGTGACAGCAGGAGGAAGTTTCTGAGAATAAAAAGCGAGAGGAAGCCAAGCACCATTTTGCAGTTGCTCTAGTGAAGCTCCAACAGCATAATCACTGGCGTCCACAAACAGGCGGGTTTCAGCACCGTGTGCAGGAAAAACAAGAAGAGTGTTATTGACCAATAAAATCTTACTCTGTTCAAAAGCCTGACAAGCAGCATCAGTCCAATTAACCAATGTCGAGCTGCCCCGACGACTTTGAACAAGCAAAGCAGTAACAGGAGCTAATATGGCAGCAGCCTTGGGGAGGAAACGACGATAGAAATTAAGGAGACCTAGGTAAGCACGAAGATCTTTCTGAGTGGTAGGAAGGGGATAATCACGAATAGCAGAAACACGATCAGGTAGTGGAGAAAGACCAAAAGAAGAAATTTATGTCCAAGAAAATTAAGAGAAGCAGCACCTAAAATGCATTTCTCGAAATTTAAACGAAGACCAGCTTGAGATAACGAGAGAAAACAGTACGAAGATGAGAAAGATGCTCTTCCGGAGAACGAGAAGCAACTAATAGATCATCAATGTAAGCATAAACAAAGGGTAAACCACGTAAAACATGATCTATCAAACGTTAAAAAGTAGCACTGGCATTACGAAGACCAAATGGCATAAAATTATACATGAAATTGCCAAAAAGGAGTTGCAATACAAGTTTTAGGACGATCATATCAGGAATTAACAGGAATTTGAAGGAAGGCAGACTTTAAATCAAGAGAAGAAAAAATTGTACATCCATTGAGAGAAGAAGTAAAATCATGAATGTGAGGAATAGAATAAGTATCAGCAACAGTTTTAGAATTTAGTAACCTGTAGTCCCCAACAAAACGAAAGGAATCTGGCCCTTTTTTAACAATGTGAAGCGGAGAAGCGTAAGGAGAAGTAGAAGGGGAAACAATACCCTTTTCCAGAAGCATGTCAAATTCAATACGCGCAACGTTTAACATTTCTGGAGAAAGTCTGCGAGCCTTGCAAACAGGAGGACTACCCTTTGTCTCAATGTAATGCATTACATGGTGAGACGCAGGAGAAAGATTAGAGATAGGCTGGATTAAGTCAGAAAATTCAGAATGTAAAAGAGCGTGAAAAGAAGAATAAGAGGAGGAATCAGGAAGATTGATACCATAAATAGAAGAATCAAAAGGAACAGCATTACAAGAAAGAGAAGTAGTGTCATCAAGTAGACGACTATTGGCCATGTCAATAAGAATATTGAAATGACTTAAGAAATCAGCACCATGATGTTTTGTGTAACATCGGCCAAGAGAAAAGTCCAACGGAAAGAACGACGTAGGCCAATAGATAAAGTAAGGAGTTGTTCACCATAGACAGCAATGCTAGAACCATTAGCAGCCCGTAAATGAGAAACAACAGGCGGAAGAGAAGAACAAAAACCATGAACATTCAAAATAGAGAAACTACTGCCCGAGTCAATAAGGAAAAACCGTTTAGAATCACCATCAAATATACGTAAGAGCGAACCTGGAAGAACAGCATTAACTTCAGGAATAGAAACAGAAGAAGAATCAACAGAAATAGGAATAGAAGTAGAAACCGTTGTAGTAGCAGGAACCGAAGACGAATAAGAAACAATAGGAATATGGAGCGAATCAGAATTGGCATTGGAGGAAATGACCAAGGGAGGAGCGCAATGATCTACGGTCCCCCCCGAGGGGAGTTTCCCTGAAGAGAATTTGCAGATTTAAAATTACAGGGAGGAATGCAGTTACATGCTCTAACACCAAAATGATAATGATAGAAGCATAAAGGAGAACCCTGAGGAGGTTGTGGCAATGAAGAACGGGAAGGTGAAGGAGAACGAGATCTAGTGTGAGAAGATGCAGATGAAGATTGCTGACACTGACAACGAGAGATAGAAGACATTTGTTGTTGCAAGGAAATAATTTGAATATTCATATTGTTCAATAAAGTAAGAATATTAGTAAGAGGGTCTAAAGATGAATTCTGGAAAGATGGAGGAGAGGGAGTACCAAGAGAAGGAGCAGAGTAAGAGGAAGATAGAGCAGCGGAAGACGAAGATATAGGAGGAAGAGAAGAAGAGTTAGTAGGCAAATTGAGAAAGGAAAAGTAATAGAAAGAGAGAAGAAGGCATAAATCGCAAGATAGAAACCCATAGGTGCGTTTGTCGGATTTTTTGTTGTATTTTGTGTTGTATATTGTATGATCTGTTGTATTGTCGTTAAAAATGGCTTAGTTTAGAAAACGGAACCGATTGATTAGAACGAATAATAATATCCGCGCGATTCGGTTAAATCTTGAAGAGATAAGGCGTCACCATGAGAGAGCAAGGAAGTACTAACAAAAGCAGGAAGACGGTCCAGGAAAAGAGTGTGAAGAAGAGATTGGTTACTATCAGCAAGGGACCAGAAATAGAGAGCATACGGGTAAGAAGCTGTGAAGGAAGACGATCACCCAACACTTCATGTTTTAACAATTCATGAAAACGGGTAGCATCAGAAGGAGAAAGATGGCGACGCAATAATTCACAAAGAGTAGAATAAGGAGAGAGAGAGAGGAGCTGATTGAAGGTAAAAGATTAGGGATTGATTTCTGAACTTCATAGGGAATGGAGAGCAGAAAAGCATTAGCTTTCTCGAATTCTGTAGGAAGCGAAGCAAGGAAAATATCAAATTGTTGAATAGTAAAATCAATATCATCCCTCCTAAATTGTGGTGGGGTCAGGCGAGGAACACGCGAAATAGGCCAGGTAGTCGCCGGCAAAGTTGCAGAAAGAGGAGGCGGTGGAGTACTCTGTTGATGTACTTGTTGTTGATGTTGTGACATCAATAATTGTTGATTAAGCGATTGTTGTAACAGATAGTGTTGGTGAGGATCATACAAAGGCGGAGGATGAGAAAAATTTTGAGATGAAGAAAGGAGAGGAAATATAGTCGAAGAAGAAGAAGGAATAGAATCAGATAACATATTAGAGGTAGGAGTAGAAATAGTAATAGGAGTAGTAACAATAGTAGTAGAAGTAGTAGTAGTAGTGGTAGTAGTAGTAGTAATAGTAGTAGTAGTAGTAGGAGACATTTTGAATAATAGAAATATAATTATTGTAACAGCTCAAAGATGCACAACGGGTACCAATACAAAATATAATACAATAGATAGAAGAAAAAATGATAATGTGACAAATTACAATAAAATACAAAGATTGTAGAAATAAAAAATATATGGATGATCAATAATCTCGGGTCACCAGTTATAACTACTGTCTATTAATTTCCACAATAAACTATATAAGGTTAATTATTTTCTATTAAAATATTTAAACTAGACAAGTAGCTATTAACATAAATAAGATAAGTAGATATTAACATAAAAACTTTATATGTTAAGTGTTAAAGATAACAATATATATTATAATATTTTATATATCTAAATATTATAAGGTTATAATATATCATAGACTTCCAGCTGTTGATTTCTTGGCTCACAATGAAAGGGTGGTGAATAATAGTCTGTCTGAATTCCAAATTTATTCTAAGCACTAGAAATAAAGCAAAGTGGCACCTGTGGAAATTACCACAGTTAATAACTATATGAGATAATAAAAATAATAATTGAATAAGTAAATAAAAATAATAACAATAATAATAATAATAACAATAAAAATTTATAATAATAATACAATTAAAATTTACTATTACAGAATGAAAATAATAATAATAAAAATAATAATAATAATAATAATAATAATAATAATAATAATAATAATAATTACCCGTTGCGTCTATAGAAATAATTTTATTTTAAAACTAGAAATTTTTAGTAGCTATAAGTTTATTTTTAAAGAAATTTTTTATATTTTGCAATTGAATAAAGCAAAGCGTGTTTATCTGAAAAACAAATAAATTATAAATATAAAATGTTAAAAAAATAGAAAAAGTAGGGACACTACAGATACCTTCCCTCTCAAGAAGACTGGAAACGTACCGGTTTTAAGAGGGTACGCCCAAATCTCGAGGTAGAAGGAACTATATATATATGTAATATAAAAGAACACTTCCGAAATCTGCACAATATTAAACAGTAAATGAAGAGGTGTTAGTGAAATGTGTGTGGGTTTGATGGGGGGCAAGAAGAAATAGGTATTTTGGGATGAGGTAATTAGTAGTAGGAAGGAGGTAATGGGTAGAGTGAAAAAGTTGAAGAATGGTAATCTGCAGGTATAGATGAAATTACTGGTGAAATGATCACGAACGGATGCGAGATGGTGATTGATTGATTTGGAAGTTGTGTAATAAAGCGTTTAATAGAGGGTATAGTTCCAGGGATTGGAGGAGAGCAGTAATAGTACCCTTATATAAGGGTTAAGGAGATAAAGGGAACTGTAGAATTATAGGGGAATTAGTTTATGAGTGTTGTAGGGAAGGTATTATGCTGGTATTTTGGTCGAAGAGTGCGTCAGTGACTGAAGGACTGATGGTGAAGAACAAGGTGCGTATAGGAGTGGTAGAGGATGTGTGGATCAATCTTTACATTGAAAGAAATGATTATTAGGAAAATGAGGGAGAAGAAGAATAAAATTGTATTTAGGTTTTAATGGATTTGCAACAGGCGTATGATAAGAGTTAATAGGGAAGCTCTATGGCAGTGTTAGTGATATATGGTGTTGTGGTAGGCTTTCTGAATGGAGTCAAAAGTTGTATGACGATAGTGAATAGCGTGTGTGAAGGAATAAATGGTTGTCATGGTGATTTGGTTTAGGATTAAAGCGGAGTAAGCACAGGGTTTTGTGTTATCTCTGGTTATTCCAATTTGTTATATGGATGGGTTATGAAAGAATTCGAGGTGGGATGCCAGGAAATGGTGTTAGAATGGTGGAGATGGAGATGAGTGGAGGATGCCCTATATTATATGCGGTGATTTGGTTTTGGTGTGGCGAATCTGAAGAGAGTTTGAGAGGATTGGTAGAGAGATTTGGCAGGGTGTGTAAAAGGAGGGGCTTGAAATAACGTAGATAAGAGTAAGGTTATGGTTGTGAGTGAGGACACGCCTCAGTGTGAAGTTATGTTAGATGGTGAGCAGCTGGAACAAGTGTCCTGAGTTTAAATTTTTAGGGTATATGTTGGATGAGAAGGGATAGGAATGATGCAGAGTGTAGTAAGGAAAGTTGTGAATGGCAGGAAGGTGGCCGGTGCAATTAATATCGTTGGTGAATGTAAGGAACTAAGTCTTGAGTGCCCTAGAGTCTTACATGAGGGTAAAGGTTGTTACCTGTGTTATTGTATGGTAGTGAGACTATGGTTCTGGAATAAGAAGTATAGATCTACAGTTCAATGTGTTCAGATGACAATCTTGGGGCATGCTAGGTGTGAAAGAATTAATAAAGTGAGGAATGAAAGTATTAGAGAGTTGTGGTGTGAAGAAAGGGATAAATGAGGGATTAAATGAAAGTATGTTGAAGATGGTTTGGTCATAGTGGAAGGATGAATGAAAGTCGTGTTAAGCGGATGTATGTGGGCAGAGTGTGTTGGGAACGCGACCGGCTGGGAGACCGACAGAGAAAGTGGATTGAGTCGGTGAACGAATGTCTGAAGGAGAGAAATGTGAGTTTGGCAGAGGCGAGATAAAGGTGCATGATAGGAGAGATTGGCGGGGGTTTTATATGGGGGCATGGTTGTGGGCCACTGGGCCAGGGATGAACCTTAATTGACGATTTACGCTAGTGGAGGGTCCGTCGCGGTTCCCATGATGCTCTAGGGTGGGAATTTTCTGTCTGTGACGAGCTTCACTAATTAATGGTACCGAGGGGGCGGTAAGGCTGGGCCTTCTTTTCGACGTTTGTCATGTTTCTACTGCTTTCTTTTCCGATGCTTTGTAGCGCACCTTACCTCCCAACTTTTCTTCTTTACTTTTTTCCAATCTTGGGCAAAGAGGAAGTGAAGAAGAAAGAAAGTATATATATTATATTATATACTATATTTAATATATTATATATATATATTATATATATATATATAATATATATATTAATATATATATATACTAATATATATATATATTATATATATATATATATATATATATATATAAATATATATATTAACTTATTTTTATAAAGATTTTATTCATTAATTGATTGCAGATTTGTCATAATAACAACCTCAAAATTGTTTTAAAATGCCATAATTCGTGAAAGACTTTTTATTATTAATAATGTTACAAAATCTTTAATAGAGTGGTAAAATATGCACAAAAATAAAACTAGTGTAGTTCAAAAACTATCAAACAATTTTAATATAACGCCACTTCGATAAACAGTATGGAAACATCATCACCGAAGAGATAGTCGGAAGTCAAAAAATTTGATAGTAACATGGAGAAATGCATGTATTTTCTTAGAACACTGGACACGCCAATGAGGCTGAAAGAATCGAAGCCGTGTAACAAGTGAGTTTGAAGAAATTTTCTTACCGCCAAAAATTTTGCCATATCAATGACCCCAAATCGCAGGCAATTCTTCAGAAAATAATAAATTTTATTGCAATAGCGATTCACAATCACTGAAGAGCAGGGACTCATAGAACTTGTTGCCCATCTTCAACCAAAGTATCTTATTTCTAGTAGGAAATATTTTTTTTAAGAGAGATGATGTTACCAACTTCATGCAGTAAATTGAGATCAGTAAGCAGTATTCGAGAAGTTATCTAAAGCTGATCAGATATCATTTACTAAGATATATGGATAGCTAAATATTCAAACAAGTCATTTATTTAGCTACTCACTGGCTTTACGAGCAGTTTAAAAAATTATACTATATATTTTATTGCAATATATATATATATAGTATATATATATATATATATATATATATATATATATATATATATATATATATAATATCATATATTATATATAATATATATATATATATATATATATATATATATTATATAACGGTATATATATATATATATATATTATTATATAATATATTATAATATATATATATATATATTATATATATATATATATATATATATATATATATATATATATATATATATATATATATATATATATATATATATATATATATCAGAGATTCCCAACCGGTGTGACGCGAGATCTGTCAGGGGTGCCGCGTGATTTTAATCTAATTGTAACATCTTTAGCCATTTTAATGAAATTACGGTTTCAATTTATTAGGCAAAAATTCTTTAAGAAGGATTTAACCTCCCTCTCTCCCTGAAAGTTAATTTATTTTATATATATATATATATATATATATATATATACTATATATATATATATATATATATATATATATATATATATATATATATATACTATATATATTATATAAATATAGGCCTATATATTACGTAAGTCACAGGACAAAGGTTCTCTGCAGGCGTAAGACATTAAGATGCTCTATGTCTGCTAATGACGCTCTATAAGTCTATGAGTCTTGTCTATTGTTAATTTAAAAACTGCTTTCCGTCATTTTGTTTGTTAATTGTGCTAGAAATGTTCTAGTAAATTTTTTAAGAAATAAGGGTAAGCGAACTTATACCACCTAAGCTTTAGAGTGAGAGTAATTTTTGAACATTTCATTGCTGGATTTCAACATCAAAAGATTTTCCTTTTAAAGAAAGAACGTATTTAAGATAGTTATGTCTACGAATTTTCATGTAACCACGATGCAGATATCCATGTCCCTGTGCTTAGTTGTGGTGAAACGCTAAGCATGGTACAGCTAACTTAAGATGAATCTTGCTCGAAGCACCCAGGTGTAATCTCAGAAACCCTGGCTCATTTTTTCAGGCTATTAGAAAATCAAGAAAAAGTTGGTAATAGAATGTTGAAGAGATTTAACCAAGTGACGCATTCTTCTCTCAGCTTCTATTTAAACGTTTGCCGTAACTGCTCCGCCAAGAAAATGAAACCTAATACGGCGGAGAGGATACATTATCCGTGTGCAAAATTAATTGTTGAAACATATGCCAAACATTTCAAAAGGTTCCTCTTCTCAAGCAAATACTATTAGCCGTAGAATAATCTGAATGTCATTAATATAAATGAACAAGCCTCAAAGATTAAAGCAAAACTCACATAATTGCTTTACAAATAGATGTAAAGTACTGGGATAGTTAAGTTGCAACAAAATTCAGGCTTTCTGTGGACTTCATTGTAGATTAATTGATCAGTGTAAGATTTAGTATACGTGGAAGCCAAGCTTTGTTTTTGCAAAAGAGTTGCTGAAAGCATATTAGTGTCACCCGCGATTGCGCATTATAATTTCGTCTCTGTCTAATTCCTATCTCAATAACCATGGTCTTCCATGGAACGATGTTGTGGAATATGTACTGATGGTGCACCAATCAATGACAGGGAAAGGGCAATAAGGTTTATTGCGCCAGCTTTTACAAGAAAATGTAATCATTGAAAAATAACTACTGCTTCCTGCACAGAGAACACTAGTAGGGAAAAAATTGTGGTGAGCAGTTTGCTGAAATTATAAACCAAATTGTGAAGATGATAAATTACATTAAATCGCGACCTTTGAAGTGAAGACTTTGAAAAAATGTTGTGAAATGGATGCACCATATATCTCATTATTATCTCGTGGTAGAGTACTGAACCCGCGTTTCTTACACTGCAAAGAAGAACTAAAAGTCTTTTTTTGAGAAAGAGAAACATGATGCATTTTCATATAGTTGCTGCAAAATGATGATTGGTGTTTACAGCTGTCATATCTGTCAGATATATTTAGTAAACTAAATATATTAAATACTTCATTACAGGGATGACAAGAAACAACAGTTTCTTCAACCAATGAAATGAAAGGTTTCATGAGAAAGGTAGCTTCTTGGAAGTCTGCAATTGAGAAAAGTGATTTTTCAAATTTCCATGTTTTTTAAAATTTTCGGAACGTAACGGAGAGGAAAAGCTAAAAGACCTCATTCTTGATCATTTATCAAAATTGCAAGATGCAGTAGATAAGTACTTTCCTTCTCTTTCCGTTAAGAATCTTGAGTGGATTGTTTCCCCATTTCACAAGGCAGATATTGCTGAAGAACTAGATTTCACAGCTACTGAAAGAGACGAATTTAATGATCTCTGCGCTGATTCTTTACTGAAAATTAAACTTGAGAAGACTGACTTATCAGCGGCTGATTTTTGGCTTAGCATACAAAAGGAGTATCCTAACCTAGTAGAAAAAGCCACAAGTTTCCTTTTGCCATTTTCAACATCATACTTTTGTGAACAAGCTTTCTCTGCAATGGTTACAATAAAATGCCAAAACGAGAATAGAATTGTTGAATCTTGAGGAAATATGCGTGGGTTGGCGTTTTCAAACATCAGAACCTAACATTACAATATTTGTGCTTCCAAGCATCAGGCACAAATTCCCATTAATCGATTTTCTAAACACCGCAAACTCGCCGCTTTTCAATTTTAAACAGGTTATGTTTTATAGATATTTTATTATTATTATTATTAATTATTTTATTATTATTATTATTATTATTATTATTATTATTATTATTATTATTATTATTATTATTAAATAACAAGAGTGCCCCTCAAAAAATTCCACAGCCTTAAATAGGGTGCCGTGAATTACAAAATTTGTGATCACTGATATATATATATATATATACTATATATATAATATTATATATATATATATTATATATATATATATATATATATATATATTATATATATATATATAATATATATATATATATAATATATATATATATATATATATATATAATATATAACTAGGGATGGGCGTTAGTGAATTAGCCGATAGCCGATACCGGATATCCGGATGGAAGTTTAAACTCGGATAACACCGGATTATCCGGTCGGATATAGCCGGTCGGATTATCCGGCAAGTACCTGTTATATATTACCAGTATATTTTCTGAAAAAAATTCTAAGTCCAAAATCAATATATCGATAATGTATATATAGGTCTTATATTACTATTATATTACGTATATTATATTATATATGGCATTATAGTTAATATTTTTATTATTATATATTATTATTAATTATTATATATTATATATTATATTAATTTAATATAGTACATATCGGTATACTTGATTTTGGACCTTAGAATTTTTTCAGATAAATATGTAGAAGTCCTGTGCTATACCCTTTTCCCGCGGTATATATATATATATATATTTTATATATATATATATATATATATAGTATATATATATATATATATATATATATATATTAGTACCGTAATAATATAATATATAATATAATATTATATATATTATATATATATAATATATATAATATATATATATATATATATACCTATATAGTATATATATATTATAATATATATATATATATATATATATATATATATATTATATATATATAATAATATATATAATAAATATACAGGGTGTCTCCACGAGTTATGTTACGCGGTGTATCACCGTACGGGATGTTTAAGTAATGAAATGTGTAGGAATACTAAGTTCAATTATTTATTCATTAAGGAGGATGGGATATGTTTCGTTGGTGTCTGCGCACGCGTAATACGAAATCCGCGCACAAACATGCGAATGTCGAATGGGATGATATATTTTTTATGGCTTCTGTGAAATGCACATAAAAATGAGGTGGGCTCTTCCTCTCGACATTTTTTGATACGGTTCTTCGTTTCCACGCGATGTACCCATAACGCGTCAATGTTACCAACAATAGTTTTAAACGTGAATGTGAAAAGGAAGAAAACAATGGTATTCAAGACAGTTCATAATATCGATACATGTAATGTAATAACGTTGTTATAGTATCATAACAAATTTACAACTATGAATCTATCCACAACATGCCAAGAAGGAGAAGAATGTCAGTCGTTTCAACTTGTAGCATAAGTATTTACAATGTTGTTTCGAAGACGATGCTCATCCACCGCGAATCATGCACTCAGCCCTCTGGGCCGCCAGGTTTCATTACATACCAATGACAGTGAGCCGGTTTGAATTCCCCTACATGCGTTGGTTATTCGACGGCGAAGATCATCGGGCGAGTTACTGGGTCATTAAACCCAGCGTACACGGTATGTTTGAGATACACCCCACAGCACGTAGTTCAGTGGTCGTTAAGTCAGGGTGAACGCACAGCCATGGATGGACCAGATCTTTTGGATCCATCTTCCGCGGAAAGGTTTCTGTCGAGGTAGGTTCGTCCCACTATAGCTTGCATTATGTGCTTGTCACCCAATCATGTTAGTAAATATATTCTTCGTTGTGTTTCTTAAAGGTATATCACTCAGGAGGTCAACAAGGACGGTCTGCAGGAAATGAAGGTAACGCTGTCCTGTCAAATTTCCCTTGAAGACTAAGGCCCGATAATCCTACTATTCAGTATACCACACCAAACGTTGACTGAGCATGAAGACCTGGTGATGGCTAGTGAATGTTAGACGGGGTTTGTTTCCGCCCAATGTCTTAAGTTCCACCTTATACATACCGTTATTGGTAAAGCGAGATTCATCGGTCCATAAGATATTTTCCAATAAGTCCGGTACATCCATTAGAAGGCAATCAATGACAGCTAGGAATCCCAGCCGCCCTTTTTGGTCTCCACGATGCAAACCATGCACAATGTATGGCCTATATGGATACATATTGTATGCAACACGAATCCGTTGTATGGTTTCCTTCGATATTCCCAAGACCGAACTAGCCTGCCGTAATGAGGACGTTGGATTTTCACGGGTGTATAGCAGAACGTCCAGTTCGATGTCGAATGTACGGACACGACCCCCCTCCCGTATGTGATGAGGGGGTTGAACTATCGACCCTGTACCTTGAAACCGTCTGTAAACTCTATGGAATGCCATGTGGCTCGGCGGTCGTCAGATTGGATAACGTTGGTCCATATTCTGCGAGCAATTTCCCGTCTTTGCGTAATGTACACCTCAACCTGTCACTGCTTTTCGTCCTGAAGTATACTGTCACGTGTGCATGTTCCAAATGTATAGGCTTGACTAATACAAACACACTTCTGAGTTATCACCTTTCACTACACTTTATTACGCATAATTTCATAGGGTAATGACTAACTCATAATGATGTGTTAGTTTTGGTTGTATACCATTCACACTGGGCGCGTATTTAATTAGGCTAACATAGTACAATCATGTATCTAAAGGGTATGCATTATGGTATCTTTAATTTAATTCCTTTGTTAGCTGTATCGATATTTTTTAAAATATATTGGATATGCTATTGTATTTTAACCTAATTATTTTTCATATTGACCCGTTTCCGGCTTTTTGTACGCCATGATGTCTACGGATGACGTTCTAGTTGGTTTTGGGTACATTGCGTTGAAACGAACAACCGTATCAAAAATGTCGAGAGGAAGAGCCCACCTCATTTTTTAATGTCATTTCACAGAAGCATAAAAAATATATCATCCCATTCGACATTCGCATGTTTGTGCGCGGGTTTCGTATTACGCGTGCGCAGAACCAACGTAACATATCCCATCATTCTTAATGAATTAAATATTCGCTTATATATTTCTTTACACATTTTAATGAATTACACATCGGGTAACGGTTGATACACCACTGGTACATAAACTCGTGAGAACACCCTGGTTATATATAATAATATATATAAATATAATATATTATATATATTAATATATATTATATATATATTATATATTATATTATAATATATATATATATATATTATAATATATATATATATATATATATATATATATATATAATATATATCAGAGGTGGGCGTTTCCGCAATTTAAGTAAACGCTATTCCGCAATGCGGAATACCAAAATTATTGCGTAATTCGCGATTGCGCGATAATTTGAAAAATGTTGGGCGGAAATTGCCAGTTAAGCGAGAATGCCTATATTCATTTCGCATTTAATTCCCGCTATTCCGGCATTAGAAGCCTACCCAAAAATACAATTGTGAAATTTTCAGTGGAAATGCAAAAATTTATAGTCACAAATTTTTGGCCCATCTTTTGTACCTCTGGCAGCAACACCTGAAAAATCGGTATTTTTTGCATTCGGAATTTATTAAAGTTTTTGCAAATAAGTAATAATTAACAAAAACTTTAAGGCTTAAATGCATGAATAAAAGTTTGAAATCAACAATTTATTCTTTTACTTTTATACAAATTTTCTTAAGCTTAAGTTATAATGAATATAATTTATGAAACGTGTCGCCACCAAAATTTCAAGATAAAATGTATTGTAGCAGTAAACATAAATGGATGAATAAATAATATAAGCATTGTTACCAACATCGAAAGTCTAAACAAGTATATATAATATATATATATATATATATATATATATATAATATATATATATATAATATATATATATATATATATATATATTATATATATATATATATATATATATATATATATATATATATATATAATTATATATATATATATATATATATAATATATTATATTTAAATTTTCAAATTATTTTGAATATTTCCCCCAACGAGGAAGAACCTACAAGGGAAGTAACTATCCGGTTATCCGGCCGGATAACATGATATCCGCCGTACGGAATAGTCAAAAACTTGGCCCGGATAGGCGGATACCGGATAGTATGCCGGATATACCGCCCATCCCTAATATAAACGTAATATATTTAATTTTAAGGATTTTAAATTTGAATTAATGAGTAAATCTTTCTTTTATCCTAATATTTTGAGATATTTGAGTAAACTTCGTTTTTCATCATACTTGAAGGAATGTTAATACCTGTGTATGAATACTACAACAAGGCTATCTTGACTATATTTTTGTTAAAAATGTGGCTATGGGCTATGTAAAATAAATCCTTTCCAGCAAATTTTAATTATTAAGTACATTAGTAATTCCGGTTCCGGCCGGAATTTTTTCAAGAAATTTCCGGGCTGGAAACGCGGATAACATGAAAAAAAAGTAAAAATTCCGGCTGACCGGAATTCCGGTAACACTCTAATATATATATATATATATATATATATATATATATAATATATATATATATATATATATATATATATATATATATATATATATATATATATATATTATATATATATATATATATATATAATATATATATATATATATATATATATATGTTCATGTGAATTGAATGTCCCGCGTTTTTCTTAGTCATAAAATTTTAGGTAAAGTATTTACAATTTTGTTTAAATTTTTCATGATTGGGGTAAAATTAAATTAGGTTAAAAAAAGAATGAAAAGTCAATTTATTTTATTAATGATGAAGTCCATTATTTCAAATTTAATGTTCCTTTTAAAAGAAAATATGTTGTGTAAAATATATATATATATATATATATATATATATATATATATATATATTATATATATAATATAATATAATATATATATATATATATATATATAATATATAGTTATATATATATATATATATATATATATATATATATATATATATATATACTGTAATATATATATTTATATATATATATATATATATATATATATATATATACTATATATATATATATATATAATATATATTAATATATATATTATATATATATAATATAATTATATTATCTATATATATATTATATATATATAGAGAGGAGGAGAGAGGAGAGGCCAAGGTAAGGAGCGATAACAAATATAATTTTTGTATCGATTTTGGTACTTTATTAAACTTTATCCATTTTAATAATAATTATTTTTTTTTTAAGGGCAATATTTCCAGAAAAGGGCCCAGGAGAATTATCTTTTGAAACATGTTGAAGCTTACAGGAAAACAAATGCATGTTTTGAATCAGCAGTATAAGCTTATTACGGAATGGTTAAAAAAAACAAACAAAAAAAAAACTCGAAAAGTACGACACTTACAGAAAAACAAATTACATATTTGGAATCAGCGTATAAAGCTTATTATATGTAAAGTCGTTTCGTCCCCCCCCTCTGTCCCCCATCGGCTCGAGCCCCCTAAAAATTGAAGTTCAAGGAAATATATTTCCATTAGGGGGCTCGAGCCGATGGGGGACAGAGGGGGGGACGAAAGTCCCGACGTTTACCTCTAGGAGGCTGAGAAGACCCCCGACTCCTGTATCATGCGGTCTACCCTATGGGTTTTCGTTTAGTTTAATCATAAAACGACTTTTGCATATAATAAGCTTTATACGCTGATTCCAAATATGTAATTTATTTTTTTTGTAAGTGTCGTACTTTTCGAGTTTTTTTTTTTACATTCCGGTAATAAGCTTTATACGCTGATTCCAAATATGTATTTGGTTTTCCTGTAAGTGTCATACTTTTCGAGATAATTCTCCTGGCTCTTTTCTGATATTTTGCCTTTTTAAGTTATTTGTAAAACGTATTTATCATTTAATTTTAATAATAAAACGTAATTATCATTTTATTTTATTTGAACGAAAATTCGTATCTAAGAAAATAATTAATAACTAAACACAATTCGAAATAAGTTCATACAATTTTTAATAAAAAATTTAAAAAAAGGAAAGAATCTGAGCTTCACAAAGAAAGCAATTTCTGGTCAATTATACTGCATTTTTAACTTTTTCAACATAAAAAAAACTACTCAAGTTTGCGGGTCATCCAGCTCACATGTACCATATATATATATATAGTTGTAATAAAAATGTATATAAATATATTCAAATATATATATATATATATATATATATATATATATATATATATATATATATATATATATATATATATATATATGGTACATGTGAGCTGGATGACCCGCAAACTTGAGTAGTTTTTTTTATGTTGAAAAAGTTTAAAATGCAGTATAATTGACCCAGAAATTGCTTTCGGTGTGAAGCTCAGATTTTCTTTCCTTTTTTTAAATTTTTTATTAAAATTGTATGAACTTATTTCGAATTGTGTTTAGTTATTAATTATTTTTTCTTGGTACGAATTTTTCGTCAATAAAAATAAAATGATAATTACGTTTTATTAAAAATTAAATGATAAATACGTTTACAAATAACTTAAAAAGGCAAAATATCAGAAAAAAGGCCAGGAGAATTATCACGAAAAGTATGACACTTACAGGAAAGCCAAATACATATTTGGAAAATCAGCGTATAAAAGCTTATTACCAAATGTAATAATAAAAAAAAAAAACGAAAAATACGACACTTACAAAAAAAAATTAAACTATAAATTTATATTAGGCGTATAAAGCTTATTAAATGCAAAGTCGTTTTATGATTTTAAAACTAACGAATACCAAGGGTAGACCGCATTGATACCAGGAGTCGGGTCTCTCGGCTCTAGGTGGACGACGGGGGCGGACCTTCCGTCCCCCGCTCTGTCCCCATCGGCGCTCGCGAGCCACTGCGTCCCTAAATGGAAATATATTTTCCTTGCCACTTCATTTTTAGGGGGCTCGGAGTCGACTGGCGGACAGAGGGGGGGAC
>JABUQX010114125.1:0-23328 GCA_015478945.1 Trachelipus rathkii
CGCATCATAATTTTACCTCATATAACATCATATTAACCCTAAGCAATGTGTCATGCATGCCTCAGATTTCTGGTGCACGCGCTGTGCAGATGCATGCATGATGGATGATGGATGAATGATGATTGTATGATCGATGACTGATGCATGATGACTGCATGATGATTGATACAGTTTCAGTGGAATATAAATTATAATATAGACCATTGTCTAAAACCAGTGGTTCAACCAAAACTTATATTATTATATTATTATTATTATTATTTTATATTATTATTATTATTATTATTATATTATTATTATTATTATATTATTATTATTATTTTAATATTATATTATCATTATTATTATTATATATTATTATTATTATTATATTATCATTATTTTATTATTATCATTATTATTATTATTAATTATTATATTATTTATATTTGCTACCACGATATCTACCTCAACTTAAAAGTGAGGGAAACAAAGGAAATTGCTTTTAAGACTAAACCTTTTTGTCAGGAGACCCTCAGGAGTTCGCGAAGACTTAAAGAAGTCGTTAGGTCTTTTGCACTTATAATATTAAAAAATAAATGAATGAAAAAATATTATAAAAAAAAGGCATTTTTATATTTTTGTGTGATAATTTTTGGTGGTTTTTTTTTTTATTTTTTTTTTTTTTTTTTTTTATTGCGCTCCTAAATTTGTGCGTATTCAGAATAAGTCACTGAAGTATATGGTATATATATATATATAATTAATATATATAGTATATAGTGAGTATATTAATAATAGATATATATATATATATATTATATATATATATCATGACCTATATATATACTATATATATATATTATATATATATAATATTATATTATGATAAAAACATAAACGCGAATCCACATAAAATGGGAAGTGCGACACTCACGTCTACGAATGTCCTGATAAATAATGTATAATTTTTGATGTCATTTGAAAGTTTTTCAAAATATTGTGTCCCGATCATCATTATAACTACACCACACACCTACACACCTCTCACATACACAAACACAAAACACACACACACCTACACACCCTCACATACACAAACACACACACATTATATATAATATATTATATATTTATATATATATAATATATATATTATATATTATATATATATATATATATATATTATATACTACCTATATATATATATATATATATATATATATATATATATTATATACTATATATATATATATGGGCCCTCATTAAGGCACTCGAAAAATGGCTCCGGTTTTTCTATTGACAGTTTCCCCTCGAATACACCCATTAATTAGAAGACTCCTTTCTCTCAGTGCCTGGCATCGAGTGCCTCGCACTCAGTGCCTTTCGTAGGTGACCTCTGACCCTGGCACTAAGGAAGGTCATGCATAAAAGGAATATTTGTTAAAAAGTTTTTAAAAATATGTATATTTAATCTTTTAAGTAATATTAAATTTTTTTTTGGAAGATTTTTTTCTGAGGAAATTTGCGAAAAATAATAATAACTAATAATAATCAATAATAATAATAACGATAATACTAATAATATAATAAACTTAATAATAATAATAATATAATAATAATAATAATAATAATAATATAATGAATAATAATAATAGAATAATTAATAATGAATAATAATAATAATAATAATCATAAATTAATAATTAATAATAATACCTTAATAATAATATATAATATTATTATTATATTATATTATTATTTATTATTCATTATATATTATTATTAGTTATTATTATTGATTATTATTATTACTTATTCATTATTATTATTATTATATAGTTATAAATTAATAATAATAATAATAATAATAATAATAATAATAATAATAATAATAATAATAATAATAATAATAATAATAATAATAATAATAATAATAATTATTATAATCAATAGTGTATTTGACAATCTGACCTATATATATATATATATATTATATATATATATAGTCTATATATAGTATATAAATATATTATATTATATATATTAATATATATATATATATATATTAGCGCTAACTTTCTGCGTTTTACGACTCCTTCAGTTTAATTTTTTTTTTTAATAATTGCGTATATATCATACCAACAATGAATTTCAGTGTAACGGACATGATACAAATCCGAATTATTTTTTAAATATTTTTTAATATAAAATCTTGCTCTAATATTGTTTTAAAAATGAAATATCTCGAAAAGCTACGAAACTAACAGAAAAACCAATTACATATTTGAAATCAGCGTATAAAACGTATTACAAAAAGGAAAAAAAAAAAAAAATAGGAGGCTCGAGCCGACGGGGGACAGAGGGGGGGACGTTTTCCATACCCCGTAGGGGAGGGGGCGGAGGAACCCCCGCAACACCCAATACCAAAGAGCGGCGAGGTTCAGAACCCTCCGAAAGGGGGAATAGCCTACCCCTGTTCGTTCCCCGCCGAAGGCCGAGAGACCCCGACTCCATCCATTCTTTGCGGTACCCTTGGGTATTCCTTTAGTTAAAAAAAAATTTAAAACTTGACGGAGTTACGTTAAAACGTAAAACGCGTTCCTATATATTTCTTAAGTCATGTCCGTGTACCCCTTAAATTGATGTTAGCATCATTATACTAAGAAATCATATTTTTTAAAAAAAAAAAAACAAACAAAAATTTAAAACTGACTGAAGCGTAAAACAGAAAAGGTCACACACACACACACACACACAATTGTGTGTTTAGACGTGTTGTCCATTGTGATAGGCGTTGCGTTATTACCTGAGCTCCAATGGTTGATTATGTTCATAATGTTGTTTATTATTTCCCCCATTAAGTGTGTTTGTATATAAAGTGCTCTCCTGTTTTAATTGTTTTTTAACTAGTATATGGTTTTTAATATTGAAGCAATTCAACTTTTAAGATAAGTATTTGTTTTAATTTTTGTTTTGAAACTTTTAGTTATGTTGGATAGTCATAGTTAGTTTTTAAAATTGTGCAATACGTAGTTTTGATAGTACTAGGTTATATTTTTTTTTCTTTCGTCTTTTTAACTTTAGTTTGTAGATTTTCTGTTTTTTGCTTTATTTATTCAAAAGTTTTTTTTCACAACACTTACGATCATTTGGTTGCACTATTATTTTAGTTTAATACATATTTAGTTTTTAGACATGATTGTAATTTTTTTTGATCGTAAATTTGTGTAGGGTGTCCCTGACAATGCGTGCGCGTTTTAAACTCTTCAGACTTTTTTTTTTTCCGCCCTCTCTATCAAGGGGAGGGGAGGTTTTACCAGGTTAATCACCAACGTTTTTTAGTGAGCCAACTATTTTAATCTAATTTTAACTGTCATTTTTTTCTGTCTTGTCTGTTTTTGGTCTGTTGTTTTTGTGTTTGCTGGTTGCTTGTGTGCCGCTTTGTGATTTGCCAGCTTTGCACAGACGCGAGGCTTTCTATCAACTTTATCAACATTGGCGGCTTACTCCTCTAAACTCTGCTTCCGTGGAAAACCACCTCTCTAATTCTAACTTAAACTTCTTGCCTCTTGTCGAGACAACAGATATCTAGAATTCATCCTCTAACACAGTTCTATTATATCTAACTATAACTTATTCATATAATTTCCGTTCTAAAGTAGGACAGTATGTGGCTATGTTACATAAACACTCCTGTAAGCACGTCTTCGAGATTATAAAGTTTCCAAAATTTGCTGTTCTGTGGCTTGAAATCAGGATCTATTTCTTACAATGTTGCCATAATCTTGTGCTTCTGTACTGTTCTCCTAACAGAACAGATGTTCATGCCTTTTTTTGATTACGTCTTACTACTTCTCACGACACTGTTATATCTTCTCATCCAAATACTGAGGTCCTCGATTTAGGGGATTCAATGTACACAACACATAATGGTTGCGGGTCTCTCATTTACTGGTTTAGGTGGGAGGCACGGCCGAATCATTTAGCCATTCTCAACATCTGCGAGCAACTAATTAAAGAAACCACACACATTCCCGATCGTCCCAACCAATTCTTGAACACACTTGAACCTATGTTTCCCCACTATTTCTTCTATCTATAAATACACCACCTTCGCTCCTATCGCTAAATCTGACCACCACCTTATATCTCCTAATTTTAATACAATTTCGCTCCAACAGCCTCCAGCCCCTTGCCCCTACCGCGTCTTTTTTGTCTAAGGCACTTTGACTCGGGCCGACGCTATTTGGGGGGCCTTGCGTTGACCTATCTACGCTAACAATATTGGAATGAACATCGCTTTGCGTCTCTTAGGTGAGCGCTTCGACTTTCTGCCGATAAGGTGGGGCTGTAAATCGTTGATGGGATGAGCAGCTTCATTCCTTCTTCGAACCTAAATCTTTCTCTCTCATAATCCATGGTTCATCAGTGCTTGCTTCTCTAGCCATTCAGGCTAGAGACAGTGCCTATGGAGTGTGGAAAAATTCTCGTCCCTAATCACTCTTGCTATTTTTCATTCTGCTAGAAATCGTTGCAGGCGATACGCATCTTCAACGAGCAAAGCGGGCTTTCATCAAACGAAAGGTCGGTGGCTAACCTCCTTGGTTCTCTACTGACAAAAATCTTTCTGGCTCTCTTGCCAAAAACCATCTCCTCAACACTTCTGTTAAATCTGTCTTTCCCTCTCTTATTCGATCTGATGGTTCTGTTGCCTATATACTCTCCAAAGCTGAACAAGGCCAAGCTCTTCTGAGCCCTCCTATTTTACCCTCATAACGTCAACCCTGGACGATTCTGCGCATTCCTCATCCTCCTCCTTCTACCTCTCAGGTGTCCGTTATGCCTGATTTGCTCTGCTGATATACATCTTGACTTCGGGTGCATGGGCTCCTGAAAGCTAACGAACGTTAGGAAGGCGGGCTAGCCGCCCGGCATGCGCATTCCTGCCCCGAACGTTATTGAGTGTGGAAGTGCGTTTCCGTGCTATCCCGACCCTCGTTCAACTATAATTCCACTTGCCCGACAAAATTCGGACAGCTCGGCGGCAGGCGACCAAGGGCCACACGTCCACTCGCAGCATAACACAAAGTGAACAGACATCCGACCAGGGCCGCGTATTGTCTCAATACTAACACTTTCCCTCAGTGGTGGAAGCACGCACATGTCCAACCTATTTCCAAAAAAGGAAGCCGCTCTGATCCTGTTCAACTATCGCCCTATAGCCCTCTTACTTGTATTCTATTAAAGACGTTCTTCGAAATTCTTCTCGACTTCATGTTACTTTAGATCATCCTGGGAATCTCATTCACTTCTTTCTGATCGCCAAGTACCTTTTCGGCGCCTCGAGGTCTACTTGAGCGAGTATTTACTTACCTATCTTACTGATCTATGGCTTTGTCCGCGCCTTAAGGAACTACGGGGGAGACTTTCGTTGCGGCGCTTGACATATCCAAACTTTTGACCGGGTATGGCACGCGTCACTCCTCTCCAAGCTTCCCTCCTTTGGGTTTTCCTCCTTCTCTTATGCTTACTTATGTCTAGTTTTTCTTTCCAAATACGCCTCATATCGGCTGGTTGCTGATGGGCCGAACTTCTTCCTTTTTTCTGTCAATAGTTTGGTGTTCCTCAGGCGGTTCTGGTCTTATCTCCTACTTTGATTCCGCCTTCATTAATGATCCTTCTCACCTGCCACATCTAAGCTCTATTCACTCTCATGCCGATGACTCGACCCTTCATTCTTCAACTCATTTCAATTTCTGCTCCCTCTTTACTTCTCATGAATTGCCTCTCGTCTTAATCTTTCCGCATTCTATTCTACTTGGATCTAGCCGCATAGAATTTCCGGGTGCGGGTCGTGCAACCTTAGTGAAATCAATTCTTTCAAAAACTCAACTTCTACAAACTCCTTCTCTAAGACACCTTCTAACTTGCCTATCTCTTTCGACGGTTCTCTCCTCTCTTCTGTTGACAATAAAACATCCTTGGCCTTAACCTAAACAAAAAAATGTCTTGGAAAACCTCACATCACAACGGTTGCTAAGGCGGCCCCAAAGAAACTGGGGGAGTTCTGTTTAGACGATGCGCGAGACTTTTTTTCCTCTTCCAGTTGCCTCCAGCGTATACAATGGGCCCTTATCCTGCCCTTGTATGGGTACGGCTTCATATCTGGGGTCGCGGCTTCTGCCGTTTCACCCGGCTATGTTGGATTAGGTCGCAGTCAATGAAAAGGCTTATAAACTGTTCTGTATTCCAGTTCCTTGACCCTTCTATCTTGCCCCGGCGCGATGTTTGGTGCTTTATCTCTTTTTGTAAGGTAACCGCTAGCTGGCAGGGTGCTCGCAGGGAGCTTATTCGTCCGCTGCTGCGTCCACCTTTACGTCGCCCTCATAGCACTAGGAGTTGCTGTGTCGTGCACATGAGTTTTATGTGTTGAGTAGTAACTCCAGGCCTAGTTCGCTGCGGCTGCTTCCTTCTTTGCCTTGGCCACATCTGTTTTGTGGAATCCTTGCCATCTTTCGTGTTTCCTGCTGAATTTAATCTCCCCACTTCAAAGCCTGCGTCTAGTGCTCATCTGCGTAATTTGGCTTAGTTGCTATGAATTTTGGCGTGCAACACCCCCTTCCTTGGATAGGGCCTCTGCCCGTTGAGTGGTCTGGTGACAACTGTTTTAAAAAAAAAAAAAAAAAAAAAAAAAAAAAAAACACACACACAGACACACAACACCCACCTACACACACACACACACACACACACACACAACACACATATATATGTATATATTATAAATATGTATATCTATTATATGGTGTTTATCGAAATATGATTTATATAGATGTATTACTATAAATATATAATATATATTATATATATCTATATATTATATATTAATTATATCATATATAATACTATATATATGATATATATACTATATATATATATATATATAGATATATATATATATATATATATATGTATATATAAATATATAGAATACATGTAATAATGTATATTTATATTTATTATTTAAACTTATATATATATATATAATTATAAAGATGTTGACTTATATATATATATATATATATACTATATAGCTGTTTTTATGTATTCAGTTAATTTATAATGCAAAATATTCCATTAAAAGTTCTGAACTTAAGAAATATAAGTATTACCCCCACAATTGGGGAAGATTCTCAAAAGGGATTTAATCCCCCAGTTTCGTAACTCCCTCTCTCTCCCCTTTCCTCCCCCTGCCCCTTATTATTCAAATTGCTCTTCACGAATCGAGAAGAAATTCTGTCGGCCTTAATTTTATGGCACGAGTTTGTAAATTATTTAAATTTACACCTATAAACACACACACACACATACACACACACACACACACACACACACACACACACACACACACACACACACACACTTGAAATGAAAGAATAAGAAATTTTATTCTATTTATATCCGGTTTGTTTCCTGTTTATGTCCGATTTATGTCAGGTTTGCGTCCTGTTTATGCTTGGTTTATGTTCGATTTATGTCCGGTTTGTTACCTCTTTATGTCTGGTTTGTGTCCGATTTATCTCCGGATTGTGTCCAGTTTATGTCCGTTTTTTGCCGGTTTCTTTCCTGTTTATGTTCGATTTTTGTCCGATTTACTGTCCCGTCGTGTGTCCGATTTATGGAAGGTTTGTGTCCGATTTATTTCCGGTATGTGTCAGTTTATGGCTGGTTTGTGTCCGATTTATGTCCGGATTGTGTCCGGCTTGTGTTCGTTTTATGCTGGTTTGTTTCCTGTTTATGTTCGGTTTTTGTCCGATTTATGTCAGGTCTGTGTTCGATTTATGTGACAGGTTTGTGTCCAATTTATGTCCTGTTTATGTCTGGTATGTGTCCGATTTATGTACGGTTTGTGTTCGGTTTTGCGTCTCATTTATTCCCTCTTTGTTTCCTGTTTATGTCCGGTTTGTGTCCGGTTTATGTACGGTTTGTGACCAGTTTGTGTGAGGTTTCTCTTCTGTTTCTGCCCAAGTAGTGTCAGACTAATTTAGTACCTTCAGCCCATTTTTTTATTATATAAGATTAGCGTCCGGAGTGCCACAAATAATTAGCAAAAGAATAATATATATATATATATACTATAATATATATATATATATATATATACTATAATATATAATATATATATATATATACTATATATATATAAATATATATATATATACTATATATATATATATATATATTATTATTAATATATATATTGTCCTAAATATATATATATAGTATATATATTATATATATATATTAATATATATATATATATATATATTATAATATATATACTATTATACATATATATATACTATATATATTATATATATTATTACTGGTTAAATATATATTATATGATATATATATAAATTATATACTCTATATACTATATATTATAATATTTATATATTATATGATATATATATAATATAATATAACCTACTACTATATATATATATCATATATATATATAATAATATATAACAATAAAGTAAATTGAAAACATTTAAAATAAAAAAGTTAAAAAAACTTTTGTTTCTTACATCAAACTTAATAACATTCAATTTCTTTTTGTAATTTTTAATAATCAGAGCAAAAATGGGTGGAGCTTCAAAAATGGACGGAGTTTCAAAAATGGGCGGAGCTTCCAAAAATGGGCGGAGTTTTAAAAATGGGCGGAGTTTCATACAAAAAAATCTCTAGTGTACGGCGCGTCTTAAAAGTAACGGTTAAAGTAAACTTTACTTTATTTCTATAAACATTTCTCTACCTCCCCCTTTACATAAGTGTTTCTTACTACGTAAATGATACTTACTAGATAAATGAGAAGCATATAAGGGGGAGGTAGTAGGGGGACCCGCGAAGGGTACCAAATTCCACCCCCCAGAGGGGATTCCGTACCTAGCCTGCCATGCATTGACATTTAACGGTCGTATACGAAGGGTATTAGATATACTGTAGTTCTAGGATTAGGGAAGCAATACGGTAAAATGGTAGATATATTAAGGATTCAGAACCATCCTTTCTCCTAGAGTAGACCGAGCACCGGAATTTAGTGCACCACGCACCGCACCGCACCGCACCGCAACCGGTGCTTCGGCTAACCATCCTTCTCTTCTTCATAAATTCCAAAATTTTACCTATGAATGTCAAACTTTAAAATCCACTTTTTAAGCAATTTTAAGCCTAAAACTTACAAAAACCTACCGCTATATTTTTTTGGATCTATACCCAAATAGTCGACAAGAAAATGGGTAGACAAGAAAAAGGTCGACATTGTAAAAAGAAAAATTTGGTTATTTAGAGTTTCTCTAACGAATCCAACAAAACTTAACCTAACCTAACCTAACCTAACTTAGCTTAACCTAGCTTAACCTAACTTAACCTAACCTAACCTAACCTAACCTAACACTAACCTACCTAACTACCTAACTAACCTAACCTAACCTTAACTAACCTATAAAACAACTAACCTAACCTAACCTAACCTGACCTAACCTAACCTAACCTAACCTAACCTAACCTAACCTAACCTACCCTAACCTTAATTCTTCAAACATACCTACCTTGAAAATATCTAATGATATATGTACATAAGCTGAGCTGAACCTAATCTAACTGACCTTATTTCTAACTTTACTTCTAACTTATTTCTAACTTTACATTTCTAGCGCGGTGGCACAGGAAATTTTTTTGATGCTGTGTCGACCCTTTCTCCTGTCGATCCTGTCGACCCTGTCGACCCTGTCAACCCTGTCGACCACTTGGGGTAGTCCCTATTTTTTCATACTCAAACACTACTCACGCACTACTTAATTATTTACACAACTTACAAACTATTCATTCAGAAGATTTCTAGTAGTGATTAGAACTTATTACTAGTTATTAATACAGGCTAGAAAGCTTTTAAAAGTCTAATAGATAGAGACAATGTACTAGGGTTGTCCGACCCACTAGGTGTGGTGCGGTGCGGGCGGTCGGGCGTTGCACCACACAAATCCAGTGTACCACTGCGCAGTGCGATTGCAAGCATAGAGGTGCGGTGGGTGTGTGCGGTGCGGTGGTCCGTTCAGTGCGCGGTGCGTGGTATGCACATTTTGGTCCACACAAATCCAGTGTACACGCTTGAGCGGGTGCTAGATTCGTTCTGTGTGGTGCGGAGGCAACTTAGAAGCATAACGACGTATCGACGGGACGCCTCGGAGTCTCTCGACGAGAGTGCGTTCTCGCAACGTCGCGCTAGTATTACACAGCTTCTCGAGATCCCTCTCTTTGTGCTCGGCCTGTACTCCTTCGTGCAGATGTCAGTCAGTGAGATGGATTAATCTTACACTAACACTAGCATAGAGATTTCGCCAAAGTTTTCAATTTCGCTACTTCCAAGGTAGATTACATGGATATAACTGTACTCTCCCAGACTTAGATACTAATTTTGCCTCCATATCTCTGACTATAACTATTAATTAATACGTAGATACTCACATGAGTAATAATAATAATATAATATAATAATAATATAATAATCAATCAATAATAATACATGACTCAATAACTAACTATATTACAGTACATGATTGACTACTTAGCTATACTGTTAACGTTGCGATACTGTGAGAGAAATACACTTACTCTTGCATCGCCACGAACGTTCTTGCTCCTGCTGTATGCGATGGTCTTTTTAATTGAGAAGCTAGCCTTATGTGACTTGGACATCTCCTCGTCAATCCACTCATAGGCCGACGTAGGGTTGACAACTTATGCGCCTCGTTCTACTAAGGTAGAAAGCTCTCACGACGGCCTCCGTCGCGCAAGAGGAAGCGACTCCGCACTCTTACAGGACACCCCGAGCATTCGAGACGATTGAATGTGAGCGAAGTTACAAGACGATATGCCGCACTAGACGACTGAAGATCCCATCTACTCTATCTGCACATGAGTTTTATTGCCTGCAGTCATATATCTCGTTCTCGCTGTTAGGGCCAGAGCATCTTGACATGAGACTTCGCTTGGATCATAGTAGAACAGCTCTCCTCGCTATGATTACCTTTCTCTCCTTCGCTCCTGCGACTCGTTAGGAAGACCACGACGTATTGTTGGTCACAGGTCTCGGCATTTTGTATAGGATCTTATGATCAGAGTTTCTTTCCTCGACTGTGACCAGTTTTTACAGTTACAATAGCTTTCTCTTTTGACTTTTTTGACCATCCGCTTGTGGGGGAATTTGTTTCCATTCCGGCTTCCCTTCTGTGTAGGCGATGAGTCGGACAGAAGATTACACTTGCGCCATAGCTCCACGTGTTACCATTCTGCTCGTCGTGTGATTCTCTCCTCGCTTCTCGTTTGTGTGCTTCTGATTAGTTTGCAGAGATGTAGACGTTTGACTGAGGGCCGGTGTGGCTCTCCGCTTCTCGTTGTCAAAGTCGATGGAGAGATTAGGAATAGTGAGGACCATTCCGCGTGAGTACATGCTGGCCATCTTCGAGCCTAGTCTAAGCCGTCTCGCTGGTGACTGGACGTGAGGAGAGCAGAGATATGTAGATCGCTTGTACGTACTGCCTAAATGCCAGACTAACTGATACTCTTGGACATGTTGTAGTCGACTTTTTTCGTACCACGCCGGGGTGTTGTAAGAGTGTCGAGTCCCTTCATTCGGGACGAGCGCTTGAGACTTCCCTTTAGTAAACTAGGCTGCAAAGGTTCAACCCCTACTCGTATGGGGCGGGCCGGAGTGCTTTGCTGCCTGGGCACTTCGAGAACAAAAAGATACAGCGGTAGGATGGCTGGCTGCTGCTGCTAAGTGTTTTCCTCACGACGAAGCAGGTGTACAGCAGCAGCAAAACGAAAAGTTGTTGCTGAGCCTGTGGACTCGATAAACGCTGGAAAGGAAAAATACTTAGTCAGTGCGTCAGTCATCCAACACACGGTTGGGCGAATGGGAGGAAGGACTCTAAGTTGCATCTCTACGAAGCAGGCAGCAAGCAGACTTAGTAGCTAGCGTCTGTTGCTGCTGCCTGTGGAGTAAAGAAAAACTTTGTGTCCGAATCCCAAGTCCAGCAGCATCGAAAGTCAGTCGGGGGACTTGGAGGAAGGACTCTAAGTTGCATCTCTACGAAGCAGGCAGCAAGCAGACTTAGTAGCTAGCGTCTGGTGCTGCCTGTGGAGTAAAGAAAAACTTTGTGTCCGAATCCCAAGTCCAGCAGCATCGAAAAGTCGGGGGACCTGGAGGAAGGACTCTAAGTTGCATCTCTACGAAGCAGGCAGCAAGCAGACTTAGTAGCTAGCGTCTGGTGCTGCCTGTGGAGTAAAGAAAAACTTTGTGTCCGAATCCCAAGTCCAGCAGCATCGAAAGTCGGGGAAAGGAAGGACGCTAAGTTTCTTCACTACGAAGCAGGCAGCAAGCAGACCTTAGTAGCTCGTGTCTGGTGCTGCCTGTGGAGTTTTGAAGAAATTTTTTGTCTTTTTTTTTTCTAAGTCCAAAGAGAGCCCGGGCTGAGGTGATTTTTCGAATCAAAAGGAAGTAAAGCTCCTCCTGGCTGCCGCGCGAAGCGCGGCCGGCTCGCGGGGGGGATTTACATGTATTTTTTGATTCGGTGATCAAGAGGCATTTGTGAGCTGCTTGAGGAGTGAGTGAGAGTGCCCGACCCGACCGCTTACCACACATAGGAATATCTCGCGCGATGTTGCCTGAGAAAGCTCCTCGCTCGACTCTAAGTCCCGGCGAGAAAGGCTGTCTGTGCCCCCCCTCAGTCAGTCCTTTCGAGCGTAAGGGACAAGAGTCGCGAATCCCTCGAACCCGGAAGCCTTTGACAGAGACCTGCCCCTCTCACTGTCGTAGGCGAAAGGGTTTCGCTGGGAAGGAGGAGAGGAGTTTTCGCTGCGCGAGATTTCCCGTGAAAAGCTGGATTGGGAAAGGCATTTCTCGGCCGCGCTCGAACAAGGGGCGATTATAGGCCGCCCACGTTAGATGTTTGCCCCCTCGGTCCGGGTTTGGGATTCGAAATTGAAAAATTTCGCTAAGTCCAGCGCGCAGTTGATTCCCTGAGAAACGCATAGCTCAGGGTGACTTGGCGGAAAATTCTACTTCGCATCCCAACTTTGGAATATCTCGCGCGTTGTTGCCCGAGAAAGCTCCTCTTTCGACCCTGAGTCCCGTCGGGAGGAGTAGGAGTTTTTGCGCTGCGCGAGATTTCCTCCGTTGACAACGGCTGATTCGGGAAAAGCATTTCTCGGCCGCCGCTCGACACAGGGCGATGCATAGAGCCGCCCACGGCAAGAGGTTTGCCCCACGGTCCGGGTACTATTTTTGGGATTTCGAATTGAAAAATTTCGCATTAAGTCCAGCGCGCGTTGATTCCTGACGAAACGCATAGCTTCAGGGTGACTTGGCGCGGAAAATTCTACTTCGCATCCCAACTTTGGAATATCTCGCGCGTTGTTGCCCGAGAAAGCTCCTCTTTCGACCCTGAGTCCCGTCGGGAAGGAGAGGAGTTTTCGCTGCGCGAGATTTCCCTTGACAACCTGGATTCGGGAAAGCATTTCTCCGGCCGCCGCTTCGGACAAGGGCGATGCATAGAGGCCGCCCACTGGCAAGAGTTTGCCCCCTCGGTCCGGGTTTGGGAATTCGAAATTTAAAAAATTTCGCTAAGTCCAGCGCGCAGTTGATTCCCTGAGAAACGCATAGCTCAGGGTGACTTGGCGGAAAATTCTACTTCGCATCCCAACTTTGGAATATCTCGCGCGACGTTGTTGCCGAGATAAAGCTCGATCTCTTTTCGACGCTGAGTCCCGTCGGGAAGGAGGATTTTCGCTGCGCGCAGATTTCCCTGACAACCTGGATGTCGGAAGCATTTCTCGGGCGCGCTCGACAAGGGCGAATAGAGCGGCCCAACGGCAAGATATTTTACTGTCCTATTGCAAGGGGTTTTGGGATTCGAAAATTGCTCTAAAAATTCGCTAAGTCCAGCGCGCAGATGTTGATTCCTAGAAACGCTAGCTCAAGGGTGACTTAGAGATATCCCCCCTCAGTCCAAAGTCCGACTTTGGGAATATCTCGCGCGTTGTTGCCCGAGAAAGCTCCTCTTCGACCCTAGAGGTCCGTCCGGGAAGGATGCAGGAGTTTTCGCTGCGCGATGATTTCCCTTTGACAACTGGATTCGGGAAAGCATTTCTCGGCCGCGCTCGACAGGGGCGATCATAGAGCCGCCACGGCAAGAGGTTTGGCCTCTCGTCCGGGTTTGGGATTCGAAATTGAAAAATTTCGCTAAAGTCCAGCGCGCAGATTGAATTCCCTGAGAAACGCATAGCTCAAGGTGACTTGGCGGAAAATTCTACTTCGATCCCCAAACTTTGAATATCTCGCGCGTTTTTTGTTGCCCCAGAAAGCTCGCTCTTTTCGACGCTCGAGTCCCCGTCGGAAGGAGAGGAAGTTTTCGCTGCGCGAGATTTCCTGTGAAAAGCTGGATTTGGGAAGGCCATTTCTCGGCCGCGCTCGAGAAGGGCGATCATAGAGCCGCCGCGGCAAAGAGGTTTTGCCCCTCGGTCCCGGGTTTTGGGATTCGAAATTTGAAAGAATTTCGCCTAAGTCAAGCGCGCAGTTTGAGATTTCCCTGAAGAAACGCCATAGCTTCGGGTGACTTGCGGAAATTCTACTTCGCATCCCAACTTTGGATATATCTCGCAGACGTTGTTAGCCCGAGAAAAGCTGCCTGCTTTCGCCCTGAGTCCCTCGGGAAGGAGAAGCAGTTTCGCTGCGCCGGATTTTCCCCCTTGACAACCTGGATTCGGGAAAGCATTTCTCGGCCGCGCTCGACAAGGGCGATCATAGGCCGCCCCACGGCAAGAGGTTTGCCCCCTCGGTCGCGGGTTTGGGATTCGAAATTGAAAAATTTCGCTAAGTCCACGTCTGTTGAGTTCCCTGAGAAACGCATAGCTCAAGGTGACTTGGCGGAAAATTCTATTTCGCACAACCCAACTTCGGAATATCTCGCGCGATGTTGCCCCGAGAAAGCTCTCTTTCTGACCCTGAGTCCCGGCCGGGAAGGAGAGGGGTTTTCGCTGCGCGAGATATCCCGTGACAACTGGATTCCGGAAGGCATTTCTCACGGCCGCGCTCATGACAAGGGCGATGCATATGGCCGCCCACGTAAGAAAGTTGCCCCCTCGGTCCGGGGTTTGGGATTCGAAATTGGAAAATTTCGCTAAGTCCAGCGTGCTGTTGATCCCTGAGAAACGCGCATAGCCAGGTGACTACTTGGCGGAAATTCCTATTTCGAATCCGCAACTTCCGGAATATCTCGCGCGCTGTTGCCCGAAAAAGCTCCTCTTTCGACCCTGAGTCCCGGGGGGAAGGAGAAGAGTTTTCGCTGCGCGAGATATCCCGTGAAAACCTGGAATTCGGGAAGGCATTTCTCGGCGCGCTCGAAAAGGGCGATCATATGGCCGCCCCGGGAAGATATCCCTCCTGCGGTCCAAGTCCGACTTTGGAAAAAATGCTCGCGCGTTGTTGCCTGAGAAATCTGCCGCTCTTTCAACCCTGAGTCCCGGCGGGAAGGCAAGGAGTTTCGCTGCGCGAGAATTTCCGTGAAGAGCCGAATTGGGGAGGGCATTTCTCGTCCGCGCTCGACAGCGGCGGATCATATGGCGCGCCACGGTAAGAGATATTCCCCCTCGGTCTTGGTGTCGGATTCGAATTGAAAATTTCCGCTCAGAGTCCTACGAGTGCCTTGTTGATTCCCTGGGAAACGCATAGCTCATGGGAACTTTGCGGAAATACGATTTGAATTCGAAGTCGGAATATCTCGCGCCGCTGTTGCCTGAGAAATCTCCTGTTCCGACCCTGAGTCCCGGCGGGAAGGAGAGGAGGTTTCGCTGCGCGAGATTTTCCGTGAAAACCTGGATTCGGAAGGCATTTTCGGCCGCGCCTTCGACAAGGGCGATTCATATGGCCGCTCCAGGGAAGAGATATCCCTCCTGGTCCAAAGTCCGACTTGTGGAAACAAATCTCGCCGCGTTGTTTGCCTGAGATAATCTCCTATTGTTTCGACCTGAGTATCCGGCGGGAAGGGAAAAGAGGTTTCGCTTGCCGCGAGATTTTCCGCTGAAGAGCGCGGATTGGGGCAGGCATTTCTCGGCCCGCGCTCGACGGGTGCGATCATACGAGCCGCCACGGAGGAAGTTTTTGCCCCCCTCGTCAAAAAATGCCGACTTTTTGGACATCTCGCGCGTTGTTTGCCATGAGAAATTCTCCTCTTTCGACCCTGAGTCCGGCGGGAAGGAAAGGAGTTTTCGCTGCGCGAGATCTTCCGTGAGAGCCGGATTGGGGAAGGCATTTCTCGGCCGCGCTCGACAAGGGCGATCATAGAGCCGCCGCACGGCCAATGAAGTTTGCCCCACCGGTCCGGTTTTGGTATTTCCGAAATTGCAAAAATTTCGCTAAGTTCCATGCGTGCTGTTGATTCCCTGAGATTTGCAATAGCTCAGGGTGGACTTAGCGGAAAAAAATACGATTTCGAAATTCCGATCTTTGGAAAATCTCCGCGAATGTTGCAAGAGAATCTCCTCTTTCGTTTACCTGAGTCCCGCGAGGAAGGAAGTAGAGGTTTCGCTGCGCGAGATTTTCCGCGAAAACGCTGGATTCGGGAAGGCATTTCTCGCCGCGCTCGACTGGGGCGATCATATGGCCGCCCACGTAAGAGATATCCCCCGTCAGTCCAAAATCCGACTTTGGAAATCTCGCGCGTTGTTGCCTGAGAAATCTCATCTTCCGAGCCTGAGTCCCGGCGGGAAGGAGAGGACGTTTTCGCTGACGCGAGATTTCCGCTGGCTTCTACACTGTGAAGAGCCGGATTTGGGGAGGGCGATTTCTCGGCCGCGCGTCGACAAGGGCGAATCATAGAGCCGCCACGGCAAGAAGTTTGCCCCGGCAACGGGTTCCGGGTTTTTGGTATTTCGAAATTGAAACAAAATTTCGCTAAGTACAGCGTGCTGTTGATTTTCCCTGAGATCTGCATAGCTCAGGGTGACTTAAGCGGAAAATACGGATTTCGAATCCGCACTCTTTGTGAAAATCTCCGCCGATGTCTGCGAACGAGAAATCTCCTTTTTCGACGCTGAGTCCGCGGCGGGAAGGAAAGGAGGTTCCGCTGCGCGAGATTTTCCCGTGAAAAGCCGGATTGGGAAGGGCATTTCTCGGCCCGCGCTCGACAAGAGCGATCATAGAGCCGCCCACGGCAGGAAGTTTGCCCCCTCGGTCCAAAATCCGACTTTGAAAATCTCGCGCGTTGTTGGTCGAGAAATCTTTCCTATTTCGAATGTAGTCCCCGCGGGAAGGAAAGGAGGTTTCCGCTGCGCGAGATTTCCGTGAAGCAGCCGGATTGGGGAGGTCATTTCTCGGCCGCGCTCGACAAGGGCGATCATATGGCCGGCCACGGTAAGAGATATCCCCACTCAGTCCAAAATCCGACTTTGGAAATTCTTGGCGCGTTGTTGCCTGAGCAAATCTCCTCTTCCGACCCTGAGACCCGGCGGGAAGGAAAGGAGTTTCGGCTGCGCGAGATTTTAACCCGTGAGAGCCGATGGGAGGGCATTTCTCGGCCCGCGCGTTCGACAGGGCGATCATGACTGGCCGCCCCAGGGTAAGAGATATCCCCGCTCACTCAGTCCAAAATCCGACTTTAGAAAATCTCGCGCGTTGTTGCCTGAGAAAACTCCTATCTTCCAACCCTGAGTCCCGGCGGGAAGGAAAGGAGGTTTCGCTGCGCGAGATTTTCCGCGTGAAGAGCCGGATTGGGAGGGCATTTCCTCGGCCGCGCTCGACAAGGGGGATCATATGGCCGCCCAGGGTAAGAGATATCCCCCTCAGTCCAAAATCCGACTTTAGGAAAAATCTCGCCGCGTTGTTTTGCCTGAGAAAGTCTCCGTCTCCGGACCCCTGAGTCCAGGCGGGAAGGAAAGGAGGTTCCGCTGCGCGAGATTCCCGTGAAAACTGTATTTTAGGAAGGGTATTTCTCGGCCGCGCTCGACAGGGCGCATCATATGGCCGCCCAGGTAAGAAAATAGTCCACCCCTCAGCTCCAAATCGCGACTTTGAAAATCTCGCGCGTTGTGTGCCCGTAGAACAGTCCTTTTGGCACTCTAAGTCGCCGCGGGGGGCCGGGAAAAGGAGAGGAGTTTTCGCTTGCGCGAGATTTCCGTGAAAAGCGTGGATTTCGGAAGGTATCTTCTCGGCCGGCGCTCGACAAGGGCGATGCAGTATATGGCCGTCCGCACGGTAAGAGATACCCCCTCAGTCCAAATCCGACTTTGGAAAACTCTCGCGCGTTGTTGCGCTGAGAATCTCTCTTCCGACCCTGAGTCCGCGGCGGGTAGGAATAAGGAAGTTTCAGCCTGCGCGAGATTTCCGTGAAAACCCTGGAATTGGGAAGGGTATTTCTCGGCCGCGCACGACAAGGGCGATCATATGGCCGCCAACGGTAAGAAATATCCCCACCCTCAGTCCAAAATCCGACTTTTGAAAAATCTCGCGCGTTGTTGCCCGAGGAAGCTCCTCTTTGGACTCTAGTCCCGGCGGGGGGCCTGGGAAGGAGAGGAGTTTTTCGCTGCGGCGAGAATTTCCCGTGAAAAGCTGATTTGGGAGGTATTTCTCGGGCCGCCCGCTCGAACAAGGGCGATCATATGGCCGCCGACGGTAAGAGATTTTGCCCCCTCGGTCCAAAAATCCGACTTTGGAAAATCTCCGCGCGTTGTTTGCCGAGAAATCTCCTCCTCCGACCCTGAGTCCCGGCGGGGAAGAAAGGGAAAGTTTTTTTTTTTTCGCTGCGGCGAGATTTTCCCGTGAAAAACCTGGATTTGGGCAAGGGTAATTTTCTCGGCCGGCGCTCGACAAGGGCGATCAATAGGGCCCGCCCAGAGTCAGAAAATTTTTCCCTCCGAGTTGACGTGCTAGGACTTTGAAAAATTTTGGTCGGTCGGTCCCGAAAAATGGCTGGCGATTAGGAAAGTGACTCTGAACGAGAGTGTCCACGTACTCGTCTGGGTGTGAAACGTGCTCTCCCGAAGTCTGGTTTGGTCGAAATTTTGGTCTGGGAACTTTGAAAATTTTTTGGATTTTTCGATAAGCCTCTGCACCAGAGAATTTCGGAAAATTTTATATAGGGAACTTTAAAAATGTCTCGCAAGGCACCGACGAGCTTACCCACGTACTCGCCTGGGTCTGAAACGCGCTCTCCCGAAGTCTGGTTTGGTCGAAATTTTGGTCGGGAACTTAGAATTTTCCTCGAGTCTGCCGAGTGGGGACTTAGAAAAAATTTTGGGCCGAAAAAACTTGGGGATTTAGCAACGTCGAAAAGTGTCTCGGAACGAGACTGTCGCACGTACCTCGTCTCGGTCTGGAAACGGGGTGCTCCTCCCGAAGTCTGGTTTGGTCGAAATTTTGGACGGGGGACTTAGAATTTTTTTCGATTTTTCAATAAGGCCACTGCACCATCAGAATTACTGTCGGAAAAATATTATCATTATGAAGGGATTTTTAAAAAATGTCTCGACAACGTAACTTACCACGTACTCGTGCTGGGTCCTGAAACTGCTCTCCCGAAGTCTGGTTTGGTCGAAATTTTAGGTCGGGGACTTAGAATTTTTTGAGATTTTTCGTTAAGAGCCGCTTGCATCCAAAAAAAAAAAGTTGTCTTGAGCGACCAATCGCCTTTCATTGGTTTTTTTTTCTCTTACATGAGCCGGTACTTTAGGCCCTTAACTCGACTTTTTGGTTCATCCACAGCGCTGCAGTTCTGCTTAACCAAATGCCCAGTCTAAGTATGGCGATAGATCCAGAGGCTTTGCATGAGAAAGAACCCTTTTCTTTTTCTTGCAAAAATTAGGAGTTTGAGATGGGCTGAGGAAATTTCATCCCCAAGGACCCTAATCATTCTCTTTTACCGGATGAGACTCATCAATGCGCGAAACGAGCACCAGCTATCCTGAGGAAAACTTCGGAGGGAACCAGCTACTAGACTGGTTCGAATTGGTCTTTTCGCCCCTATGCGTCAGCTCTGACGATCGGATTTGCACGTCAGCAATCGCTGCGGAGCCTCCACCAGGGTTTCCCTCTGGCCGTTCATCCTGGGCCAGGGCATAAGATGCCCACCATCTTTTTCGGGTACCTGAATATGCGCCTCGGAGAGGCGCGCTATAGCACTTAACAAGCCTGCCGAAACGCGACCAACTAGTGGCCGCCGTCCCGCGAAGAACCAGACAAAAAAATTTATGGTCATAATTGTTTGGGGAACGGGCGAAGCAGCTTGCCGGTTAGGCATTAACAGCGAGAAAGGAGGCGGCGCGGGCGCCCGGGCTTGCGCGCGTCCCACAATACAGGGTGGGTTAATCGGGGGAGACAGAGGCCTAAACCATCACACGCCGAAATATCCCGTGGAGGGCGACACCGGCGACCTGGAGAAATACCTACGCACGCACCCCGAAACGGATCAGCCCTATGAAAGGATCACTTTCGTTTCGCCTTGGGGTTTAGACAGGCCCCTTTGACTTTGCGCCACTATTCTAGACTTCTTGTCCCGTGTTTCAAGACAGGGAACGAGTAAGGCTTGTCGCCAAACTCAAAAACCGCGTCGGCGCGCTGCGGAGACGTAGCGGGCGGCACGAACTTCGCCTCCCTCACGGGTCGGCTGAGGTGGTGAGAGGCACGTAATGACCCCAGTCAAGAGCACACTTTACAACATTTACCGTCCGAGAGGCCGTCAGGCAACTGGGCGGCCCGCCAAACTCCGGAAACCGGCCGCGCGTCTCAACACAAGGCAAGCGGTTTTGCGTCGTGAGTGTCCGGGAGGATTAGCGGTCTATTCCCGTGTCACGACACATATACAATAAGAAACGACCGCGTCTCACTACCAGGGTGGAGGACCTAACCTTTCGCCGAGATAGCCATGCGCCGTGTGTCGCGTGGCTGAAACGGTGGTCCGAGGACACATAGAGAGAAGCACGGGAGAAAATACCCGTAAGAATGATATATAACCGTTCCGAGAGACTAACGCTCTTCACAGATACGTACTCGGGGTGAATCGCGCACACAGCCAGACATACGCGGGTATATATATATCTTTCATTCGGGCTTATAGATCCTCGTGCTAGTTATGCTCTCTCGAATTGAACTCTCTCTACTCAAAGTTCTTTTCAATACTCTCGCGGAGAGATTATCTGCGGCTCGCGCTCTCTCTCTGAGTCTGCAGACTCTCTATGCCATATAGATATATCTCTATATAATTAGGAGCTGCATTTCCAAGCACGCCGACTGCTCGAGAGCAAAGCCACGACGTGAGAGAGCAACGACGCTACGGGGCTAACATCCTGCTATGCCGAGCGAGAGCATCTCGACATGACAAACCACTTTCGGAGGTGGAATCGGCTTCCACACGATATACTCCCAATAACGCGGCATCGGCTCACAGGACTCTTTTCGGGCCCTGCAGCGCTAACGCGCTGAGCTCCTCCTTTTAGTCCCCTTACTAAGGGAATCGCCTTTTGGTTTCTATTCCTCCGCGTACTTATATGCTTAAGTTATGCGGGTTCTCTCCTGAAGCAAGGTCGGTTTAGGCACAATTCGTAATATCCAGAGGATGGCAGAAAGAACGGCGTCGCTGCCGCCGCTTACTGTAGGGCTGCTGCCACTAATACTGTGATGATATACCTCTTTTTTATTGATCTTCCTGCGTTACGCGTTCTTCCAGGTGACGCACCCCGAGAAGAGATATACCGCGGACAATAAGTGCAGGCAAAGGAATAATTTTCCCAATCCACCACTACGGTAAGCGACGTCTTCTCCTTGCTGCCTATCAGCACTGCTTTTGCAAATGATTAGGGCATGTACGGTGATATTCGTTAGGTTTTAATTCCTGGCGATAGCGTTCTCAGGTGACGCACCGTGATCACCATTTTAACACGAATCCACGACCGAGCAACCAAAATTTCCATTGCAGCAACATCAGCAGCAGGCTATAGCATCAAAACGGCACGCGGATTAAACCGCGACTACTATACCGTCGTGCACTAACTTACCCCCATAAAGATGATAAGTAACTCTCTGCTCATGGAGCTACGCGAAAGAGCTCTCTGATATGCGCTATTATACGACGAGCGACAAAGCGTGCACATTGAGTTTCTTTCGCATTCGGCAACATTGGAAGAGAAACGGACGGAGCGCACGCGAGGAACTAACAAAAAACAACGTCTCATTCTCAGGATAGCTACTATACTAACTGCGGGTCGCCAATCCGGCAACACAATGCCTTATGCGCTAATCCCACAAACAAACCTTCCTCATTCTCATGAGAAGCGTCGCCGCAAATTTTCCTTCTCTTCCCTCCTCTTCTATCTCTCCTTCCTTTTTTTCAGCTGCTGAAGGTCGCAACTAAAGCGCACGAAACGAAACTTATTTCGAGATGGCACCACCAGACTTCAGTACGTCCCTCAAAAACCTGTTCGGTAAAGAGAGACACCGACGCTATTACTGATACAAATTTTTATGCTGATGCAGCAGACCACTATGCGCCCCTTTGCGTTTGTCGAAAGGAGAAGCAACAATCGGAGGACTTTTGCAACGATACGTGCGCTAACACGCAATAACGCAATTTCCGCACACCTTCTTTCAAGAGCGGAGTGGGTAAAACGCCCTGATTGGTACAGCCCCTGCCGCAGCCCGATCGTGCAGTCCTTTCGAAAGGCGACACCAGTAGCAACACAAGCAGCTACATAATAGCATCCGCATCCTTGCTGATCGAGAATGGTCTCTCTATCACCAAAGGGGCGGAGAGAGAAGTCTAGGTGAGTGACGCATTGCGTTTCAGTTACGTTTACGCCACGCTGCAACCAACAGCAGCCCGTCCGAGAAGCGAGAAGATAGAAAAGAAAAAGGAGGAAGGAAATTGCAAGCAATTGTTTGCGCGATCGCTCCTCAACTTTAGTAAAGAAAGAGTGCCGAGAAAAGTTCCCACAAGTGGCAACCAGCGCAACGCACAAGCGACCAACGCAGCAGCAGCATATCACTCATTTTTTTCCCAAGATGAGACGTTATCATGCGCTTCCAACACGCGCACGGTCACGAAACGCCTTCCTGCGAAAGAACTCGTGGTCCGCGAGCAAATTCCTTCTTAGACGCTCAATCCCGTATTTCCTCAACAGTCCGGCAGCACTGAAACCGTAAAAGCGGCGAGGCAGTAGTAACAGCAGAAGCGGCAACAATTTGGCAACTCTGAGCAGCCGCAATCCTTTCCAACGAGCAGATGTTTATTG
>JABUQX010114126.1:15000-26810 GCA_015478945.1 Trachelipus rathkii
AGTCAATAAAAGAATGCCTGGAGGAGAGGAATGTGGGTTTGGCAGAGGCGAGAAGAAAGGGGCACAATAGGAGTGAATGGCGGGGTTTTGTGAGGGGGGTATGGTTGTGACCCACCTGGGCCAAGGGATGAACCCTACATTGACGAGATGCCATAGTGAGGGTCCGTCGCGGTCCCATGAAGCTCTAGATGGATTTTTCTGACTGGGGCGAGTTCTCACTAAAGGGTATAAAAGGGGCGGTAAGGCTGGGCTTTCTTTTCGACTTGCGTCATATTCTTCTACTACTTTTCTTTTTTCAGCGCCTGTATCGCACCTTTCCCAAAGTTTTGGGGAGAGAAGGTGGGTGTTGTTGATGATGATGATGATGATGATGATGATATATATATATATATATATATATATATATATATATATATATATTATATTTGTTATATTTATATCTAATATATATATATTATATATAATATATATATTATATAATATATATATATATATAAATATAATATATATATATATAATATTATATACCACAATAATATATATATATATATACTATATATATATATATATATATTATATATATATATATATATATATATAGTAGATTAGGTATAGATAATATATATATATAGTAGTATATATATATATATATATATATATATATATATAGAAAGAATGATAGATGGACGGAATACTATGAAGATCTGCTAAATGTAGAATACCGAGAACAAGAGGAAGAAGCTGGAAGCTGTAGATCAGACGAGGGAGGAGGAAGAGGACGGAGGAAGCGAGAGATAACGGTTGAAGAATATGAGGAGGCTATAAAAAGGATTGAAGAAGGGTAAAGCCCCAGGAGAGGATGGAGTGGCTGTGGGGTTGGTGGTGGAGGGAGGAGAGGAGCTGAGAGAGAGAATCATCAGTTTGATGAACAAGTGTTTGGAGAAAGGGAAAGGTGCCGGAAAGGTGGGGCAAAGCAATAATAATACCGATATTAAAGGTAAAGGAGATTCAGGAAGCTGTAATAATTATAGAGGCCATTTCACTGATGGACCATCAGGCGAAAATATACGAAGATATTGGAGAGGAGGCTGAAGAGAGAGGTAGAGCCGGAGACCTCGGAGAAGAACAGTAACGGTATAGAAGATGGAGAGGAACGACGGACCTCTTATTCACACTAAGAATGGTTTCGAGAAGATGCTGGAATATGGCAAGAGATTCTTTGTAGGCGTTCATCGACCTCAACCAGGCATTTGATTCGGTGCCAAGGAAAAAGCTCTGAAGAGCTATGGAGAGGAATTATGGAGTGAGGGGTAGATTTAAGAAGATGGCAATAGAAAGTATGTATGTAAACTGCCAGTTGTAATGTTAGAAGAGTGCGAAGAACGAGATAAAGGTTTTGAGGGAAAACGGAGGTGAAGCAGGGGAGTGTTTAATCGCCACTGCTTTTTATATTATATTTAGACGTGGTGATAAGGAAAGGTGAGGGAGAGACGGGAGAAATTGAAGAGGGACATATGGCAATATGCGGAACGATTCTGGCATGTGGAGGAGAGAGAGGAGACGAATGTCCGAGAAGGTGGTGGAGTTGTTACGGGAGGAGTTTGGAGGAAGCAGGGATGAGGATGACGTACAGAAGACAGAGATATAAACAGTAACCGGAGGAAATAAGGAGGGGATGAGGATGGTGGTGAAAGGGAGGAAGTGAAGGCGGTAAATACCTGCAATTTTCTCGGAGGATGTTTTAGCAGAAGGGGAGGAAGTGGAGGAGAGATTACGTCGAATCGCGAATGGAAAAGTTTTAAGGGTGGGTTGGGCGCGGGAGTTACGTTACCGGTAACGCAAGCGTATAGAGCAGGGGAGTCAGTATAGAATATAAAATTCTGTTAAAACAAATCACCATGAATTGAAAGATAAAAAACACGACATTCGGAATAAAAATCTACTTGAGTAAAATTATATGCACTCATATCACTATGCCAGATTAGCTGAGCTCGTATGCTACGCACTGTACGCATGGGGGAGTGCGAAACATGGACAACAACGAGAAAGAGAGAGTAGAATACAAGCCGTCGGAGATGAGGAGAGAGTCATTAAAACTCTCACTGATTGAAAGAGTAGGTAAGAGACTATGAAATAAGCGAATTGTAAGTAATTCAGAGAAGATTATAGGGGTGACAGAAGAAGAGCAATATCTTCGTCGCGGAGAGCTGACTGGATTGTCGGGGAGATTGAAGCCATGGTGGGAACATCTCATGAGTGATCCTGGAGCAGGACAGAACTGCCCCCTTGAGACAATAGAATGGAGCAATATGGACACCGAGGCGCAGTAACAGCCAAGGTGAAGACCGAAAGAGAGATGGATGAATTCGGTGAGCATCGGTGGAGGACTTTCTGGAGGAGATGATGTCAAGATACCAATAATATTACGACGCTAGAGACCCTGCACAAAGCTCACTCGGAATGCTCCGCATGCCTATGAAGCAGGACACCTATGGCCTAGCAAATACGCACGCCTTTCCTCGCGGGATTTCCTCGGGTTATCTTGTATCAAGGATGAAAAATTACCTTATCTCTGCTCTGGGATGTAGTGACAGTATTCACAGTCACTCAAAACCGAGCTAATACCATGCACAGAAAGATACTCTTCACGTTCTATAATACTTGATATTAATACCACTATACATAAAACCTTACCTACGTATATAAAAATACGATCTCTACCTACATATATCTATATCTTCTAGCTCCCACCATCAATGCTACAAATATCGTCTCAGCAATAATATGTCACTATAATATTATATTAATGTATTACCTACCTTCAAGTATTATTCTCTTACTATATAATATACTACATGTCATATACTGCATACCATCACTTATATTCACCTATAGTATACTAACCACGTCTAATAATAATTATTAATTAATAACGCTTATATATGGTGTGTGTGTCTGCGAGAGATAGAAGAAGAGATGAGACCGCGAGCATGTATGACGTAGAGAGATCGCTAGAATAGCACGCCGTCAAGCACAAGAGTATGAGATGGAGAGAGCACGAGAGAGGGAGACGAGAGCAGACGAGAGTAGCAGACATAAACAGACGAAAGGCAAGTATTTATGAGTACGCACGAGAGAGTAGATGAGAGAATGAGAGACGAATGTGTATCGCATTTTAATGGCACGTACAGTGTTCTTCCTTTGTCGCTCGATATATTTTTGATCGTTCTCTCAAGACTACTGTAACTTCTAGATAATTATGATTTTGTAGGTTGTTCGCACATGTGTGTGAGGTGTGTGTCGTACGGGAAGTGTTGCTGAGAGATGTTGTCTTTGTAACGGAGTTTTATGATGTTCGAGATGTTACTATTTACTACTAGCAAGGAGGAACTGACTATAGGCAAGGAAATATTTCATTTGCATCTCAGGGTAGTTTCTATATTGCTTGACATACAGTAATGGATAGAGTAGAAATATGTTATCTATCTGAATTTGTTGATCGCTTCTCATCAGCTACTTGCGTTACGACTTATCTTTATTCTAATATGCGATACTCGGCTCTATTTTCGATATCGACTCATCCAAGAAAAACTACTAAACTTCTTACATACATAATCGATATTCGCGTCGATATCACAACAGCACTGACATGTCGTATTAATCAGTAGAATGACCATACTATTATTATCCGATTAATTTTACGCAGAGACTTCAATATGTCTCTATTGATGTTCTACAGGCTATTATCTTATTTAATTATGGATTATTTAATATTATTATAGCTATGTACTATCTCATTCATTCTATTTCAAGATGCATCTTATTCAACCTCATCTACCATCATCTTGATTATTATTATTATTATCTTAATTATTAATTATACTAAAAAATTAGCTTAGATGATTCTCATCACTTAGTCTACTCTCATCTCTACTCGTATCACCATTCACTATATCTCAATATCTCCACAGCCACTCCATCCTCTCCTGGGCTTACGCCTTCTTCATTACTTTATATATATGTCTCCATTACTATTTATTTACTTCACATTATTATTTAATTATGATTATTATCGTATTATTATTATTAATTATTATTATATTATTGAATTATTACTTATTTGTTTTTTATCCTATTTTTATAGTCTCGTATTGCTTTAATTATTATAAAATTATTATTATTCTTATTATTGTTAATTATTATTTATCTTATTCTTTTTATACTTATTATTATTATTATTTAGTATATATTATTATTAATTATAACTATTACCCATTTCTAATTTTATTATTATTATTATTATTATATTATTATTATTAAATTTTATTATTATTATTTATATTATTGATTATTATTATTATTAATTAATTATTATTTTATTATATTATTATTATCTATTAATTATTTATTATTATTATAATTATTATTATTCATCTGATTATTTTTTGAGTAGATTACTTTATTTTATACTTCTTAACTACTATTTCCCATGGACCTTGACATCAAAATTCATAATTAAAAAAAAAACAGTAATCAAAATTTAAATAAAAAAATATTTTTAAATTCTAAACTTTTCTTTTTACAATGCACGCACTCGCCTTCTCGTTTAACATTCGTGTCTTTTTGGTTCTAATAGATTTCCGTTTACTTACTTTTCATCTTTTGGTACTCTCGGTATATTTTTAAACTGTCTTATTGAGGCTATGTAAGCAATACACTAATTATATATTCATAGTATTTACTATAGTATAATTACCTAAATTATCTTTTTATATATCTATTTCTTATTAAATTAAATTTAAATATATATTTATTATAATATATAAATATTATATATTATATTATAAATATATAAATATTATATTAATAAATATTATTAATATTATATCTATATTATATATTAAATAATATATATATATATATATATAAGTATATTCAGTCATAATGTTCAGGGTTACATTATATATACCTTAGGCATCCTAGTGCGTTAGGCCAATACAACATTAATAACCCCTATATGCAAATAATAATCTAAAAATTCGCTTTATATATCCAACCATTTCATTATTATTATGCTCCTTTCTTTCTCGCCTCTGCACAACCTTGCAATCACAATCCTCTCATCCAGGCATTACCTTTAACTGCTTCAATCCATCATTTTTTATTATCTTATCGCTATTCATTCTAAGGCTGATAGTTGAATTCCCATATAACTAACTACTATACACTATATATACTATATAATCTGTAATTAATATACATATATTACTAGCATATTATAACCTAACGCTCGATTAATCTAATATCTAGTCCTATTTCATTACCATGTCATGACCAAACAATATATTATCAAATATAATATATAGTACATTTATATATTCACTTCTATTCTACTCCACTATTTTACCATCCCTACCAATCTATTTACCAAACCCTTTTTTCTCTTCCCCAATACACCATTGCGGAAAGAGTGCGCATACAGTCAGGCCGCCTCGTAAATGGAAGGATTAAACATAGCTCATTTGATAACAGTAGTAAGCAGAATTTCATTTTGATCTGCACCACCTAGCAACGCCACTAAGATTCGATACCATAGAACTGAACAACATTGTAGCCTCTAAACCGATTTCTTATCAACCTCTTATTCGGCAGGAGCCCCTATATTATTCTTTTCAACCTTTCTGATCTTAATTGGACCTATTACGACTACACAAGTCAGGGAATAATCAATCACTAGAGCATTCATGGAGACTCATACCCGCGACTGGAAACGGGAACCCCTGACTGCGCACGGTCAAGAATCCTGAGTCCTGAGTTAAACTATGTACGGCACGGCAGTAGTCGAATCTCTTATTATGTGGCCCTCAGGTTGGGTCACAAGCCACCAATTTACACCACCTTCCAACAAAAACTATTCCCCAAATTCTACACACTTCCCTATTGTGCCCCTGGCTATTCTTACTCGGATCTGCTCACACGTCCCACTCTCTCTCATACCATACATCATTATCCACTAACATACTTAACAGACTCAGATTCACTCTGTTTTTCCATTGGATTGTTCACACTATTCACTTCTTTCAATCATAACTTCGACACTGAGGACTGTCTCTCACTGAATAACCTAACCTTTAACTCTTTATTCTACGTTTACTTTCAACCTTTCTTTACACACCTGACAATTCTCTCTACTAATGCCTCCAAACTATTTCGATTCGTTACATAAAAGCAAATCAATGCCGAATATACTAGGTAGGGCACCTCCACTCTTCTATTCTCTATCATTCTATACCTTCCCATGTCACACCACCTCTAATTATTTCAATAACCCCATCAATTATACAATTGAATAACCAAGGAGACATAACACATCACAACCTCACTCCGCTATTAATATAAAACCAATCACTTTCAACTCCATCTATTCTTACACACGCTTCACTATCGTGCAGTACATACTTTGATTCCATTCAGAAGCTACCACACAACCGCATATATCACTAACCCACCATTAAAGCTTCCTATTTAATCCTATCAGCATCCTGTTGCAAAATCCATCAAGAACCTAAATAACAATTTATTCTTCTTCTCTTCATTTTCTCAATCATTTGTTTCAATGTATATATTTGATCCACACATCCTCTACCACTTCTAAACGCACCTTGTTCTTCACCAATTAGTCCCTCAGTCACACGACGCTCTCTTTCGATCAAAATAACAGCATATATCGTCCTTACAACACTCAATAAACTAATTCCCCTATAATTACTACAGTTACCCTTTTCTCCCTTACCCTTATATAAGAGTACAATTACTTTTCTCCTCCAATCCATCAGAACTATACCCTCCATAAAAGCTTTGTTACACAACTTCCAAATCCACCCAATTACCATCTTGCCTCCGTCTTGATCATTCACCAGTAATTTAATCTATACCTGCAGATTTACCATTCTTCAACTTTCTCACTCTAACAATTACCTCCTCCTTACTAATGACCTCGTCTTCAAAATACTTATTAATTCTTGCACCATTAAATCCACACACATTCACTATCACCTCTTCATTACTTCCAATTTTATGCAGATTTTCAAAGTGCTCCCTCCACACTCCCCTCACATCCATTTCATCAGTTACGAAAGCACCATCTATATTCATTATTCTAAGCGGGATTCCCTTATTCTCATACTAACCTTTCGCGCTTCCTTCCAGAAGTGCTTCCTATTCCCTTGTAAGTCCCCATTCATCCTTCTTCCAAACTGTTCATTTGCCTCTTTTTTTACCTCCTACTTAAGCATCTTTTAGTATTCCTTTTTTCCTCCTTAATATTTCAAACATCTGTTCTTTTGAAGCATCATCATTAGCATTTAGTACATTCAACCATACTTTTATTTACTTTACCGCTTGCATCATCCTCTTCATTTCCACCATTGAATAATAGTATATATATATATATATATATTATATAATATACTATATATATATAATATATATAATATATAATATATATATATATATATATATATATTATATATATATATATATATATAATAAATGTATATATATATTATATATATATATATTATATATATATATATATATATATATATATATATATATATATATATATATATATATATATTATATATATATATACTATATATATATAATATAAATATATATATATAAATATGATTTATATTTTATATACTATATAATATATATATATATTTATATATAATATTATATATATATATATATATATATTATATTACATATATATATATATATATAATATATATATATATATATATATTTATGTCCCAAAAGTAAGTGTACTGATGTCGTATTTTAATTATGTATTGGACTTACTTGAAATTGCAAGTTATCTCCTTCGAAGAATGACTCTTGGGAGGTTACACATCGGTTCCACTTTCTTCACTGTTCATAGGCAGTACCGGAAATTATTTTCCTGAACTGTGTTTCCTGAAGTGTGTTACAGTATTTTTTATTTTTTCCATCGTCTCAAAATGATGACCCTTTAACTTCATTTTCAACATAAGGAAGAGGTAGAAATCACACGGAGCTAGATCTGGGCTGTATGGAGGATGTGGAAGTACTTGAATGTTTTTCTCCGCCACAGAAATTCTATAATTGAGAGCGCAGTTTGAGATGGCGCGTTATCGTGGTGCAGCACCCAATCGTCTGCACTGTCTGTTCTGATTCGCTGAACTCGTTTTCGAAGTCGTTCCAAGACATCTTTGTAAAAGACGTGATTAACTGTCTGTCCTGAAGGTACAAATTCCTTGTGCACAATACCACGGCTGTCGAAAAAAACAATAATCAGTGTTTTCACCTTGGACTTGCTCATACGTGCTTTCTTCGGACGAGGAGAATTTTTGTGTGCCATTCCGCACTTTGCCGTTTGGCTTCAGGATCGTACTCAAAAACCCATGATTCATCGGCTGTTATAACTTTATCCAAAAAATTGTGCTCCATTTTGAGTCTTTCAAGTAAATCTTGACAAATTTTGACCCTGTTCGCTTTCTGCTCCACAGACAAATCTTTAGGCACTAGTTTGCACAAATTTTCGCATGTGCAAATGGTTCGTTCAAATCTATGAACTGCATTTTTGTCCAAACCGGTTTCTTCTGCAATCACTCTGACACTGAACCGGCGGTCTCTCTCCATCACAGCTCTAACAACTTCCACATTTTAATCGTTTGTTGACGAGATTGGTCTTCCACAACGAGGGTCGTCTTCAACATTTTCTCGGTCCTCTTTGAAAGCTTTGTGCCACTTAAAAACCATAGTTCTCGATAGAGTGGCATCCCCATAAGCTTCGTTTAAAGAAGCAAATGTCTCAGTGGACAGACTTGTTACGTTTCACACAGAATTTGATAGCGTACCGCTGTTCAATATTTACCTGCATCGCAAAAACGTAACGAGGATAGAAAACACGCCCATACACAAAAAGATGTAGTGCAAAAACGTAACGAGGTTACGAACACACGCCATACATAAATAGATGTGGTGCAAAGACTGAGCTTTATAAATCTGTTAAAACTGTATGGGTATGTTAGCCTAAGGTAACTGAGCCTACCCCTCGTATACGTCATGGGAAGGAGCTACGTACATAATCAGTCCATTTCATGGGATATATTTGAGTAAGCTTACCTTGGGACAGAAGGGCATATATGATATAATATAGTATATTATATTATATTATATATATATATATAATATATATATATATATATATATATATTATATATATATAATATATATATATATATTATATATATAATATATATATATATAGTATATATCAGGCTTGGGTTCAAGTACAAGTACTTGTACTTGTACTTGGACTTAAGTACATTTTTTGGAGTACTTTTAATTTGTACTTGTACTTGCAGTTTTTAAAACCTTTTGTACTTGGTACTTGTACTTGGTACTTGCAAGTACTTGAAAATTTACAAAGTACTTGCAAGTACTTTTTGGCAATTTTTAACTTGCCATTATATTTTTTTTGTTTGATATTTATTGGTTATTGATATATTATTTCTTGGGTTATTCTAATAAATTTCCATTTACGAATAATAAAGTATGTCATATATATATATATTATATATATATATATATATATATTATAGATTATATATATATATATAAATATATATATAAGTTATATATTATCATTATATATATATATATTATATATATATAGTATATATATATATATATATATATATATATATATATATGTATTTATATATATATTATATATATATATATCTATAATATATATAATATATATAACTATAAGAAAATTATGACGTATATATATAATATAGTAGTATATTATATAGATATATATATATATATATTATTATATATTATATGTATATATATATATATATAATATATATATATAATATATATATAATATAGTATTATATATATTATATATATATATATATAATATTAATATATATTATATATAGCGAGTATAACGCAAAACGAATTTGCAACTTTTAAATTATTTATTAGCCGCCTAGTTTCGGATAAGAATCATTCTTCTCATTTTCAAGACTTACAATATAATGATAAAATTTTAAACAAAATATTATATAAAATTAATTAAAAGTTAAAATAATATAAAGTTGAAATAATAAACCATATTAGATACATTAATGATTACAATATTATGTGGTTAAGAGTTCATGATTTAAACAAAATCTCACTTCAGTATTAAAATTAAAATTTAGATTTTCATTTAAGGTCGGTTTGAGATGCCAAATATACAAGGATTCTAACAACTGAAGATCGGGTTCCTTAGTTTGGGCTAATATTCCAAAATTCGTATCCTGTATATGGTCGTTTTCCTGAAGAGAATGAGCATTTTATAGCTGAATAAGGGGGGGGATGATGTAAATGGTCTAGGGTTCTAAATGAAATACATTTATGCTCATCAATACGTATGGAAAGGCTTCATATTGTCTTTCCTATGTAGGTGGCATCGCAGTCACCGCACTTGTAATGATATATTACTGATGGACATAGAGGTGAAGGGAGTTTATCTTTAAATTTAAAATATTTCCCAATTTTTTTTTTTCACTCGAAAATATAAATCTAAATTTAAACTGTGTAAAGTTTGTTTTTAAAACCACGTCAATTTTACGTCGAATTTCGTAACTGATTTTCCCCAGAAAAGGCAACTCTCATACAAAATATCCTTAGGGGTTGTTAATTTAGCCTAGGACTTGTCTTTAAATTTTGCTGAAAGTAATTTCGAAAAGTTGAGTCAATTATAAATTCTGGGAACCCATTCTTCAGAAATAATGTTTTCAGGAAATCAAGTTCTTTTGTAAAATTAACATAATATGAGAAAATTTTGTATCCCCTGGCAAAAAGAGTCTTAATTAAGTTGATTTTAAAAATATAAGGAATGAAAGAATAAAATTTTGTCATCAATCCAGTAAAAGTATATAGGCGAGATGATGATTGATTGGATTTGGAAGTTGTGTAACAAAGCGTTTATGGAGGGTATAGTTCCGAGGGATTGGAGGAGAGCAATAATAGTACTCTTAAATAAGGGTAGGTGAGATAAGGTAACTGTAGGTATTATAGAGGAATTAGTTTATTGAGTGTTGTAGGGAAGATATATGCTGGTATTTTGGTCGAAAGAGTGCGTCGAGTGACTGAAGGACTGATTGGTGAAGAACAAGGTGCGTTTAGAATGGTAGAGGATGTGTGATCAATCTTCTATGTTGAAACAAATGATTTTGAAAAGAGGGGGAGAAAATAAAATTGTATTTAGGTTTACGGATTTGCAACAGGTGTACGATAGGTTTAATAGGAAAGCTCTATGACAGTTGTTAGTCATATATGATTTTGGTGGTAAGCTTCTGAATGGAATCAAAACTATGTATGACGATAGTGAAGCGTGTGTAAGAAATAAATGGGTTGAAAGTGTTCTGTTTACATATTAATAGCGGAGTTGAGGCAGTGGATGTGCTGTCCTTCTGTTTTTCCAATTGTATATGAATGGGGTTTAGGCAAAGAATTTGAGATAGGGTGGGGTGGCATGGGGATGGTGTTAGATGATTGGAGAATGGAAGAGAGTGGAGGTGCCCTACATGGTATATGCAGATGATTTTGCGTTTTGTGTGGCGAATCTGAAGAGTTTGAGAGGATTGGTAGAGAGATTTGGTAGGGTGGGTGTAAAAAGGAGGGGTTTGAAAAGTAAACGTAGAGATTAAGAGCTAAGGTTATGGTTGTAAGTGAGGACAGTCCTCACTGTGAAGTTA
>JABUQX010114127.1:0-22500 GCA_015478945.1 Trachelipus rathkii
ACGGTTCCAATTGAGACCTTGACTGAAGAACGGCTTGCGTCCATTATCTGCAAAAAGTTAAGGAAATAATTAGATGTTCTCGCCCGTTTACACAATAAAAGGAAGTTGCGATCGTCTTTAGGCAGAATTCATTTTTATCCGCCAAGTAACTATACGTGTTTACAATCTAAACGTTGCCTTTGTATAAATTTTTAAAGGAAAAAAATAGCTCTAATAAAAAAACATCACGGGTTCTTCCCGAGGCTGAGAAAGTCTTTGATAGATATAAAACAAGCGGATTCGTCACGCCTCCGGCTCAGGTCCCAAGCAAGCCGATGCCGCCATCTCAAAGTGTAGCATTTAATGCAGAATTAATAAAGCGTTTAATACGGTAAGTATGTCTGACATGAGAATTGGGACTCTTTTTCTTTTTATAGCTTAGTGGGTTCTTTAAACAGACAGAAAAAACGATATTTTGCCAGTAAATTAGCTTTATTGGTTAACGAAATTTATTAGGAAGAAAGATGGGGTCATATTTGTAGCGGGAAAGGCATGTGCGTCATCTGTACTGTTCACGGGCGTTTGTATAGTAAAAATTAAAATCAGATGTAATGAAGAGTACAAAATTATAATGCTAGGGAATTGAGGAACTCGCTATTTTGAGTACTTTTAATACACGATGGAATTAATTACCGAAAATCAAAATGCGCTATTTTTCAATTATTTACTTGCAAATATATCATTGCAGGGACCTAGGAGAAGATGTAGGTCCAAATAGTGTAGTCTCTGACTCCACCCACCGATTCACAACGGCCAATGAGCAATCAGCTGGGGCTACTATAGCGACTGACAGGTGAGGTGCACTGTTAACTTGGTAATGAATGAAAACGCGGCCGATAGATCTCTCGGTTAAAAATGAAGGCAGCAGTCGCGCTGAAGCGGAGCCAAATTGGAAATTTGCCAAAATAAAATTTATAACCCACGTATATGATGAAGAAAGCAAAAAAAATATTATTCCTCGCATTTCAAACGAGAGTGGACTTTGAAGAAAGTTAGACAGCACCAACAGTCAGAATAAATGACCTTAGGGATCTTGACTGGACAAGAAAAGCAAGAATAACAAACTTGAAGGTTAATTAAGACAAGGTTAAATCTTTTTATGAACAAAATAGGAAAGATATTAGAGAATTATGTGTGTCGATAGTTCTTGGTAAAACTATTCGCGCGTTTTGTGCCGGAAAAAGGAGTGTGCCGAGGTAATCGAGCAAAATACCAACGAATAAAAGGAACATTGTGGGTGTGAATAAAAAACCCCATCACTTAAAGCATCTAAAAATGAATTGTGTTCCAGCACCATGCATAAGAAGATAAACACAGTGATCTATCCTGGCACGTGCTCAGCATGTACAAAAAAATAAGAGACGACAGGTATGAATCAGATTACGGTTTTTTTTTAAAAAGTAAGCGAACGAAGTTCCAAGGCCGTGCAGTGAATCCTTAAGTTAGGCTAATGCGAGAGAGGACAAATGTACCCATGACTTACGTTAAATTGGATTCGGCTACAGTAAGTACGTTGCTTCGCTGTGCTCCTTAAAGAAATAAATTCGGAGAAATATTCGGAATGCATTCATTCACCAGCATTTTCCGTCTGTGGAATTCCTTCAGGTAATTTTTCGGAATTTTACGAGAGCGAAATTTCACTAGTCGGCAATGTTCGAGAGAAGTCTGCAGGGCCATGGGAATGGAGACACCTCGGGAATACGTTTAGCTGCAAATCCTAGATTTAATGGCCCTCCTGGAGCCAGTAAAGTCGATAAGAATTTGCTGGCTCATGTCGGGAGATGTATGTATGCAGGAACATGATTTAACGCTCTCCGACTGGCCAAGCCTGCGTTGACTATGGTGTTGTTGCACTCTGAATCGCGCCGAGTAACAAAGAACGGTGCTCAGCCACGCCAAACTGAGTTGTTTGGCAGAAGTATAGCAATACCTAGTTGGATTAGTTGATCCTGTGCGGAACGGCTCCAATAAGAATATAATGCATAATGTTAAAAAGCTAGCCGCTCGTTTAGCGCAGCCGCTGGCGCCACACACCAGGATATAAAAGAATCAGACACGTCTTTGTTTGCCCAAAGGATTGCATGAGGCAAAAATTTGTCGTAGTACGGCAGTTTGACCCAGTTTAATTGTCGGCACATTGAGCCCTCCCCGCTATCTCGGCACTTTTACAGTATAAAAGTAAAAAACGAGAACGTACTTATCGCAAAAGATGCGGAAACCGCATTAGAAAAATTTAAGGAATTCGCACATATATTGATAACTAGCCTAGATTTAGAAAGAGATAATAACACTCTAAAAAAAAGATAATAAAAAAAATAAAAAAGTAAACAAATAATAGAAGAAATAAAATCAGAAATTACTAATCCGTTTTCTTTCAGAAGGTAAAAACGCCTAAAGTAGAAGTGTGATACATAAAAATGATTAAAATAGGATTAAACAGTAGGGAAGATATTTGCTAGTATTTTAGGTGAAAATTATTGTTTACTCTCTAACTTTAGTACCCACTGTCTCCTCTAGCCTGAACTTTTTAAAAAAATTGTCAGAAGGGGGTGTTACAGGCAACATTTTTTAAGATAACCATTATGTACCGTATTCGTTAATAGTATAAATTTATTAAAGATATATGTAAGTGCTATCCAGATTTCTGGTACACAGCTAAGGGCAACCTTGTATAAATCCTTTTGTAAAAGCCGAAATAATTGTTCATTTCTTTATTTGTGCTATAGTATCAAGGTCACCGAGGTGGCTCTGTCAGAAAACGACTGGGTCACTGGCATAGAGGCCAGTTAGGAAATATAGATCGGAGAGATATATATTAATTCAGACGTTAAAATTGAATACTGTAATGTTTTCAGGTAAAAAGTATTAAAAGCATTAAGTTTGAACAGTGGAAATTTGAAATGATGTGTTCATGCTAAATTGCGATTAGACATAGGAGTTAATAAAGAATAAATAAAGAAGCGTTTCAACATATTCAAAACTATTTTATTATATAGTGCTATATCAAGGGTGATCTCTAGAATAGCGAGCCCCACGATGTAACTTCCATTATAGAGACAGTCTTTGTATACTCAACACCACACATATACTATAAGTCAGTCATCACTATATATATATTATAGGATGAATGTAAGACTTCAGTTTTCAATTTTAGTAGGAGTCAGGTGAATATATTTATAGATAGAAAGTAGGTATATATTAGTATATTAATATAATTTTATATATAATATATAGTAGTAGTAAAGAGTAATTAGTAGTATAGATTAAGAATATACGTTAAATCATTATATTATTATATATATATAGCATTCAGCAGCCCGAAAAGCCAAGCATGGTAACTAAAAAAACGTATAACAGCTACACCAAAAAATAAATATAATTTTAGTTTAATCAGGAGACATTTTTACCCCTGAATTAAAAAAAATAAAAAAAATAACGGTTTTTTAAAAAAAGTAAAATTGTTAAAATTGTTTTGGAAAAATTACAGTTTTTGAAGAACTCGAAAGAACTGGATTAGTCGGAGGTAGCGCGCAAAGTTGCCAAATGGTTGAATATTTTTTCTTTTTTCACTAAAGAATATCCCACGGGTAAACACGAACGATGGCAGAAGTCGGGGTTTCTCGGCCTACCGGGGACGAACGGGAAGGACTTCGTCACCCCCCTCTGTCCCTCGTCGGCTCGAAACCCCCTAAAAAGGAAAAAAAAGAAAGAATAATATTTCTCCAAGCGGTAAAAATAAAATGGTATTTGCAACTTTTGCTCTCGAGACTAATGCAGGTATCAAGGTCAATCAGAACGTACATTACTAGATATTTCAGGTCTACAGATTTTATTAATTTTTAAGTGTTCTCTAGTTATAATATTCGAATTAAGAATAATTTTTTTTAAAGTTTTTTATCGATGAACATTTAACTTTGCTAGCACAATCAAAAATGGATGATATTTTCTGTAGATTTTGAGTATGTTCCTAGTTAGCAATGGCCTAGCCTCTTCGAGATGCTGGCCAGGAATAATATTATAGTATAAAATAGAAAATATAAACTTGATATAAATATATATATAATTATATATAATATATATAATATAGTATATGTTTATATATAATACAAGGCTAATATATATACATATAATTATATAAAATTATATATATATATATATATATATAATATATATATATATATATATATATATATAACTATATATATATATATATATATATAATATACTATTATATATAATATATATATATATTATAATATATAGATATATATATATAATATTATATATAATATATACTATATAGATATATTATACATATAATATATGATTATATATATACTATATACTCTATTGAGAGAGAGAGAGAGAGAGAGAGAGAGAGAGAGAGAGAGAGAGAGAGAGAGATTTGGCTCGATGAATCATCTTTTATACTCTTCCCAAGAGTACAAATACAAATATATTGCTATTAACTTAAAAAGCTTTAAAATGATTTGTTTCATCTCTTGATGACTTATGCTTTGAAATTTAAAATAGACAAAAAAAATATCCATCCTTAAAATTAAAAAAAAAAAACTCTTAAGTTGAAACAGCGATGATTCAATGCTTGTGTTGTATTGAAGGCAATATTCAAACAAACCTGACGATTAGTAATCATTTCGAAACAAACTAAAATTTTAAAATTGCTATAATTCTCATTTCTTTCAAGTTATTTAAATTACAGTTAGCTTCCCCTCTCTCAAAAAAATATAAATAAAGTTAGGAAATAAGTTTCTCAAACCAGTCATAAATTATTTATTTACATAAGATATACAATAACCGTTTTCACAAATTTTGTTAACGATATAATAATATTTATGTCTATTAAAGTGTAATAACATAAGAATCGTGAAAAGTCCATTAGACTTGTGGATAGTTTTTAAAACAATGGCTTGTCTATAAAACTATAGAAGATCCATAAGACCTTTGTAAATTTCATAAGACATTGAAAATTCTTAATACATGTTAAAAATCCATTGACATTAGGAAAATCAGTATAAAACTCATGATATACATGGATTCCAAAAAGAATATAATGATAATATTACAAAGGTAATAAAAAATTTGAAAAATATTTATTGTATTTTAAGCGAAATAATTGATAAAAAATTTTCTAAATAAACTAAATAAATATATCAATGGCAGTTAATGTTAATATACATATATATTTCTATGAAGTGTAGGATATGATAAAAAAAGAATAGGCTTACGTAAACTAATATGTAAATAATGTATAAAAATACAAAATAATATTAGAATTAATATTTAATTTAAAAATAGGTTTAATAAAATAATAACTTATACATAATAATGATGAATGATAATATATAATAATAATATAAATAATAATAATATATTATCTTAATTAATAATAATAATTAATAATAACTATAATAATAATAATCATCAAATAATATATAATGTAAAATATATATAATAATATAATATTCTTAGAAAGTTTAGAATATATAAAAAAAGAATAGGCTTACTAAAACTAATATGATTATACTATGGCATTAATGTTAATTTCCTATGGCTTTAACATACGAGTTCATATTATAATAAATATCATAAAAAAAGAATAGGCTTACGTAAACTAATATATAAATAATGTATAAAAATACAAAATAATATTAGAATTAATATTTATATTTAAAAATGATAATATTATAATAATTGAATTTAATAATATAATATATAATAATAATTTAAATATAATAATTAAAATAAAATAAAAATAAATAATAAAATAATAATATAATAATATAAAATCATAATAATAGATATAATAATAATACTAATAATATAATAATAATAATTAAAATACTAATAATAATAGTATAATAATAATAATAATATAATAATATAAAATAATATAATAATAATAATATAATAATAGATAATATTCATTCAAACAATTGCATTCATAAGATTCAATATACGATAAAATAATAAATAAATTAAATTTAATATTAGTAATAATATTATTTACATAAATAAAGTGAAACATATTCTGTAGAGAGGGGTAACATAAAGTTCATAATCAATGTTGGTCTTATGGCTGAAATTAATAAAGTGATTAATTTAACGTAATTTTTGTAAATCCATAACTATATGTTTCAATTATAATTATAACATTAATAGTTTAAATTAATGTTTTTTCAATTAACAGTTTCAACTAAGATTAAAATAACAGTGATAAGAATAATAATAATGAATAGTAGCATATTAAAATAATTTAACAGTATAATAAATAAAATAAATAAAGTAATGATATTAGCAATGACTAATAGTCTTATATATTAATATAATAATAATATAATTATATCAAAAATAATAATAATATTATAATAATAATAATATAGATAAAAATGTAATAATTAATGAATAATAATAATAATAAAATAATAATAATAATAATATAAAATAAAATAATATATAATAATAAGTAATATAAATAATAAAATAATATAATAATAATAATAATAATAATAATAAATAATTAAATAATATAATAATATAATAATTAATATATATAATAAGTATAATTATTGAATGAATAATATAATAATAAAATAATCATCATATATAAAAATATAATTATATACGCATAATATAATAATAATAAAAATAAAGTAAAATAATCATTAAAAAATAAAGTTTATTAAAAAATAGTATGCATAGTAAAAAATGAAAGTTGTATTAAAAATATGCACTAAAAAATAATATATAAGATAATATATAATGATACTGATTTGAATAGTAATTTTAGTACTTTAGGTTAATACAAATTTAAATATGATTACCGATTGTAGTAAAGTTATATAGGTTTAAGGTTGTATTTATATTTCATGTACGTAGCTATGTGATTTATTTAATTTGTTTGTTATTTAAGATTTTATTTTCTTTGTATTAGTTGATGGGTTAATTTTTTTATTTTATTTCACGTTTCTCTTTTGTTCTTAATCTCTTAGCCATTTCGAAGTGTGTGTTGGTCTGTGTCGAATGTGTGTGTGTGGAAAGATGGCAGTTTGCGAGGGACGGCTACAATAGACTTTACAAATCGCAGCTTAAATCTAACTTTGGAACTGTGGGATATGTCATCACTAATACTATCCCTATCTTTTGCTTGTCTGAGATCAGATAGTAAGAATTCTTCCTCAAACTCGTTTACATGTTTCGCAACGATAAATTATTTATAATACGTTGGAAGTTGGTTATGGCTTCCTTATGAGAAGGTTATTGACTCGCTGTAACACGGTATCGGGAATCTCGATCCCGTACATTCGATGCTGTGGCTCAAAATCTTTCTTCCTTCTACTACATAATTCTTATGCTTCGTTTCCTAACAGAACAGATTTTTCACTCTTTCTTTGATATCTTACTCCTCGAGAGACTGTTGTATATTTTCTCTATCAAATAGAGGTCTCTATTTAGGGATTCATGTAACACATTGATTGGTTGGGATCCCATCTTCATAACTGATTTGGTGGGGGGAGGCCGATCATTCGCAGTTCTATTAACGATCTGGAGCAAGTATTTCAAAGAATTCTACACACATTCGTGATAGTCTATCATATTCTTGAACACAATTGAAACCTAATGATTTCACACTATGTTCATATCTCTCTATAATAACTATTCGTCAGTTGTAAATTGACACAACCGATATAGTCTCTAAGATTAATACTTTCTCTCCAACAGCTCCCATCCCCCTGTGCGTTTTTTCTGGCACTTTGATCTGGTGAATTTTGAGGGGCATTTGCGTGCTTCTACGTAACTGATAATTGAAGACTGCTGAGCTCTGATGACGCTTCCCGGCTTCTGCAACTAGGTGGGAGCTGCTATACTGTTGACGGAGTGACGGGTTATTCATTTCGACTAAATTCTTATCTTCCTGATATTTCATGAGTTGATGCTTGTGCTTGTTCTTCGTGGCAGATATCAGGCTACGAGACATGCGCTATCGGGGGTGGGAAGATTTTTTGCTTCTCTATCACTCTCGCTAATTTCAACTCAGCTAGAATTGTTGCGGGATAACTCTTCGACGAGCAAGGGTGCTTCATCAAATGAAAAGTGCCAACTTCCTTAATGGTTCTCCATTAACTGACATAAAACTCATTTCCTGGTCTTCGCAGAAATACATCTTCTGACAACTCTGGGTAATATGCCTTTCCCTCCTCCTATTCAAATCTGATGATCTGATTAGCTAAATTCCACAGAAAGCTGCAGTTCTTCGGCCTCCGTATTTTCCCTTCTACTCTGCTGGACGGATTCTGGCATTCTCTCCTCACCTTCCGCTCTCAGGTGTCCTCTTAGATGTCTTTGCTGTGGAAGTTACATTGTGATCGGGTGCATGGCTTCCTGAAGATTATGAACGGTTAGGTAAGGCGTGTGCCCGGATGGCTTGCCTCAGATTTGAGAGTGGGCTTCGTAGAGCTGCCCCTCCTCGGGTCAACATATTTTCTCATGTTCTACTATTGAACTTTCCTAGTGTTGGAGAGATACGAACATGTCCCAACATATATCGAAAAGAAGCGCTCATGACCTTCTAACTTATCGCCTATGCTACTGACGTGTTTCTATTAAGATGTTTGAAACCTTTTAACTCCATCCTTCTCATAGAGACAGCATGCTGGATTCTTCATTTTCTCTTCTTCCTGTGCCAGCCAGTAGGGCTTTCGGCGTTCGAGGTCTACTGTGATATACTTTCCTATATTCTAACGATTTTATGGTTCGCCTGAGGAAAGTACGGGATAGAGCTTGAGCGCGGTGGCTACAATTCAAGCATTGAGGGTGTGAACAGTCCGTCACTCTCTCCTAATGCTCCCTTCCTTTGGGTTCCTCCTTCTCTTTGCGTCTAGTTATGTCTAGTTTTTTAAATCTGTAATAGTCGACTGTTGTTGATGGGCGACTTCTTTTCCTTTTTGTCAATAAGTGGTGTGATCCTGCAGGTGTTCTGTTTATCTCCATACTGTTATTCTTTTCCATTAAAGATCTTCTCACCTGAAATTAACTCTAAATAACAAAAAATAATAAAAACCCGGAAGATACAAGGTTGCTTAAGGCGGTCACGATCTGGTCCAAGGCATGTTTTTCCTTCACAGTTATTCCATATACAAGGCTCATGCTTGTATGGAGTACAGCTCTCAATATATGGGGGGGCGCTTCAGGTTACAACGGATTGGTAGTCGAGTCAAGGAAAAGATTTAAACTGATCGTTTCTTTCTAGTTATTGACCTCTATCTTTGGCGGCGCATGTGGATGGCTTATCTTTTGCTATAGTACCGTAGCGGCCAGTGCTCGAGGGAACTATCCTCTCGCGTCTTTCCACTTTAAGACGCCCTCGTAGCACAAGGGGCTGTGTAGCACGCCATGAGTTTTGTGTTGATTAATTATGCAACTCAGACAGTTCGCTGCGGTGCCGCTTCATTTCCTGACTCTGTCTGTGGATTTCTTCCATCTTGATGTTTCCCTACTCACATTAATCTCCCTCATTAGGCCCGCCGGTCTGTTGTCATCGCGTATTTGCCGTTTAAGATTGATTTTTTGTTTGATTTTAACACCCTCTTGAGGGCTTTGGACCCTGATGAGCGGTGGCTGATAATGTAAAGAAAAAAAAAAAAAAAATAAAAAAAAAAGAAAAAAAAAAAAAAAAAAAAAGAAAAAAAAAAAGATCATAAATATATAATAGTAGTGGCGTAAAATAAATAATTAATAAAATAAATAATATATAATAAATAATAATAATAATAATAATAAAATAATAATAATAATAATAATAATATTAATAATGAAAATAATAATAATTTCATTAAGCGTAATAATTATAATAATACAAATGTAAAAATATAATATAATAATAATTTAAAAGCTTTAAAAAAAATAAGCAATTATTACGACTACTATTATACCACAATACTAGTACTATAATAAGATGATAATATCAATAATTATAATAAATAAATATAATAAGTTATATTAATAATAATAATAATAATAAAATATTTATATTTATATTTATATATAAGACAATAATCATGAATAAATAATAATATATAATAATGAAAATAATAGATTAATAATAATATAATAATAAATATTTAAGGCCTCGATATAAAAAGGTATCTACCTTTTGAACTGGGTTTAAATAAATTATTATATATATAATGGAAGCGAATGTATTTTTGGGTTTTAAAATAAATTTTCTTCTAATATATTTGTTTGATAAAATAAGAAAAAAGTTTCAAATTAAAATTACAAGTAATCAAATGGAAATAACAAATTATATTCATAGATAAGAAAAGAAATAATAGTTAAGCAATTTACTCTTCTATAAAGAAAACGTTATTGCATTATAGAGAACGAAAAGATTATTGATTAATATAGGTAACTAAACTATAAAAGCCTGGTAATATATAAAAAATGATGGTTTATTAATTTCAATAACTGTAGGATATATTTCTTGATTCTAAAACAGGGATGTGGGGTCAGAGTCGGAGTCGGAGCCGGTAATTTTCAAGACAGAATTGATGTAAGAAAATTAGGGACTGGAACTGTTTGTGAATGTGGTGTGATGATCAACACTTCATACAGGTTGACTGACTTTCGACTTCCACCGCATCAAAATGGAACAATTGTAATTCGAGTTTTAAAGCTGCACTATATGTTTCTAATTTGGATATAGTTCTAATAAGATTCAAACCTTTAATTTGTGATATCTACTTAAGATTCTGAAAATATAAATGGAATCTTAATTCAACATAGTTTCAACGAAGCCTCGAATTCATTAGAGATTTATTTTTTGCTTCGATTTAATCTTTTGATTGACACGTTGACTATTTGAAGTTGAGTCTGATGCCTTTCGAAGTGAAATTAATTAAAGAGTAAAATAGAGTGAAATCGTGACCATAAAGGTGGATATATGTGAAGTGATAGATTAATGAAATCATTTATGACTTCTGCAAGTCATTGCTAGAAGCTAGAAGATGAGTATGAAAGCTTTAGGTATGAAGACTATAGTCGAAGGTCGGGATCATGTCAAGAAAAGGTCTAAGTTCCTTCTCATCCCTTACACGCTATACCATTAATTTAAAAAATTTCTTGCTGACTGAAGAAATTGAAAAATAGATATAAGACGAAGCTTAACAATTAGAAGAGTCATCGAAAAGTTCCCAGCAATTGTCACAAGAATTTGTAAATTGCTGTTATGCTTCTCCAATGCAAGATTTATGGCTTGAACGGTTTTTGTCTGCCTCGATTATAAAATCAACTTAAGAGAAAAATGAAGGACGACTGCAGATGCTTTCTTATTTTTAAGCCTAATTCATGTATAAGTAGATGACATAGATGTAAGTTTATGTAAAGCTAAGTAATAGTAGCTTTATTATATATATATAATATATATATGTAATATATATAGTAATTATTATTATATATGTATATAGTATATATAATATATATATATATATTAATATTATTATATATTACTTAAATATATATTATAATATATATAATATTATAATGTACAGTATAAATGTATAATGTATATTATATATACCGTAGGTAATATATATTATGAAATAAGCTAGTTATATATGCAATTATCTTATATAAGTATATAAAATATATGATAATATTATATGTATAAGATTTTATATATTATATATATATTAATATAGTATATATACTATATATAATATTAATTATATATATAATTAGTATATATAATATATATAATATATTACAATATATATAATATATATAGTATAGTTATTATATATATTATATTATATATATATATAGTAATATATATATATTATATATAAGCATATAGCTAATAAGTCTATATAATATAGAAGGTATAGACAGTGGGGTCTGGGGTTGTAACAGGCCGATTTCCTATAAGCTAAAAAGCTATCCCCCCGCTTGGGCCCATAGGGGGCCAAAGATTTAGTACGAAACGAAAAATAAAAAAAAATATATAAAATAAAAGTTAAATAAAAGGGCATAGTATATATATATAGTGATATTATAATAATAATATATATGATATTAATATAATATATATATACTAGGTATATATAAGAATATTTAGTATAGTATTATAATATATATATTATTATAATAATATAATAATAATATTCAATTAGAAATTAGAAACCCTAAAAGAATACTCCTCTCGCTCTCCTCGATCAAACAACAGTTTGTTCAAGATTTTAAGATTTTTATTCGCGATTTAACTGTCAGTAAGAAACGGTACGTGATGGAGCTTTTTGTTTTTCATAAATGAATTAATTAATTCTTTTTATTATATTTTTTATTTAGGTAGATTTTGGTCTCATGAATGTCAAAAATTTTCTATTGTGTGAGCGTGTCAGGGTCGATATTTATTATTTTTTAATTTATTTATTTATTTATTATATTTTATTTTTTTTATTTGAAATATTGGAAACTAGATTTTATGTGTTACGTCTTGCGTAAAAAGTGGCGACAAAACGATTGGTTTTCACGAATAATAAATCTGAGTTGAAAGTGAATTCTGTGTTAACGTTTTTATTTTTTAATGTTTTAGTGTTAACTACTGGTAACCCTTTTTCCCTCATAAATTTTTTAAATATTCAAAAAAAAAAAATTTATAAGCATTTTTCCGTACTTTTAGGGATACTAACAAGGCCTAAAGAATTAGTTACATAATTAAAATGCGTTAAAAATGATTAATTTTCTTGATAAACTTGTGATATAATAAAAAATATTGAATGCAAATTATATAAGAAATAAAATGATCAGATGAAAGTAGTGACATCTATGTTTCCCTCGCTGAATAATTTCAAGGTTTCAAAAGAAGAAATTTTATAATTTGAAAAACAACAAATGAAAGATTGCCTGATGTTGATAGTTAAGAAAAGCATGATTAAAAGAGATTTATATGCGAAGATAATGTTTTAAGAATCTTCCACAATGAGAAAGTATGAGAATCAAAAATTTATACTGTGTGGATGCATTAGAATAAATTTGCACTCAGAGTAGTACTTCAATTGATAGCAAAAGAGATTTCTTTCTCAAAGAATTCAATGATAACGGGAAAGAAGAGGAGATTCAGATGGAGTATTAATACATGCAATCAAACATATTCTGGAGATTTAGAAAGGAACTTTGCTGATAACTGAAGCAATTTCAGAATGTTGGTTAAAACATGATCAAAACATGATTAAAACATGATTCAACACATGATTCTTGACGACATAAGATTTAATGAGGAAGTCAACATGCCTCCCCCATACTGGCTCCAAAACTTTGTTAATACCCATTTAAGATCCTAAACAAATATTTAAAAATATACTTCTGATCTGCAGTGGTAATAAAAATGTTTAATGAATTTTAGAATGAAGAAGCAAATAAGACAACATTTCTTTTTTAGATCTTAATTATTCATTCAGCGAGGAGAGAATTTATCTGACAAAATATATCTTAAATCCAATAACTGTAATAGGTTTTTTACACTTTTTTTATTAATCATTCCAATTTTATAAACAAAATGTCATTTTTAATATGTTTTAAGAGCTTTTAGATTTTCTGATCTTACCGTTTCCAGATAAATTTCCTTTTTATATATTCAAAATCTAGATTATGCAGACAAGTTATTGATAAAATATTGAAGCGAGCCAATGATTCTGTATAAGATCCTAAGATACTCACAAAGTTTTCCCTTGGTGATGCAGTAATAATACTCTATCCTTGGGTTTTCTTTTGGTCAAATTCTTACTTTAAACTATTTTGAACATCAGCATAGTTTTCACATATCTTGATACTATACATAATGGTAAACACTTGTTTTGTCCCAGACATAATTTTTTTTTATTCTTAAGTGCTTTCATACAAGGATTACAGATTTTCTGTCAAAATTTTTTAATCACGCATAGTTTTATAGTTTTATATCTATAAAGCTATACGTGATAGTTTTATATCTATAAAGCTATGGCATAAAGTTTTGTAGATATTAGATAATGATTTATACAATTTTTTATCTTAATTCCAGTGGTGGTTCCTAGTTTGTTTATTCATATGAGAAAAAAAACTGCACACGAAATAAAGATTGTTACTTTCATGATTATGAGTCGAATAAGTTACCAACATTTTGCCAGCTGCATCTTTCCCGGCTCACTAGTCAACCGCTCCATTATGTCTCTCAGTTCTCTGTAGACAGCTGAAGTTATCGGTGTATTATTGTCCCTTATTGATGGCTTTTTATGTGTGTGGAAACGTAAGAAAAAAAATCCATGCAAGTGCTTCAATCATCCAAATACTTTTTATTATATGTGTGGTGAGTTGACTTTCTAACCTCAAAGGCGATACTTTACTCCTTTAATACGAAAGTGTTATCAACTTTATTTTAGTTGCAAGGTAAGAGACTAGGACAAGAGTTGGGCACTTCATATTTGCAGTGATACATGTGCAAGATTTTTAATGGGATTAAGCTGACAGTTCTAACCTTTTTCAGTGCCCATGGTGTGGAAAGAACATAAAAATCATGCTTCCGAGTGTTATTTTTGTATTATCAATACAAAGTGAATCACAAGTGGGTCTAAGCACAATTTGAAATATTCGAACTTATCTTCAACGATCCAACCCATTCCCCACAGTGAAAATCTGTCAATACCACCTCACTCAGTATCAACCAATATAATTGCAAATTCAAGCTTTGAAGAGGATCAGAATGCCAATCACGATGATGGAAATAATGCAAGTTTTGACATTTCTAATGATCTTCAATTATAGACAAGGAGACCTAAATAAATTAGTGCGCGGTTTACATTTATATATAAAGAAACTAGAGCTTTGGGATCACGACTAAAAGGGTGGAACCTTCTTGATATCGGAGCTAGGTTATACTATTTTCGAAGTCGCTAAGATTTCGAGGATTTTCTCCCAACCCAAAAAGGAGGTATAGGGTACTGTAATGATATTTCAGCGATGATAGACACCATATGGCTTGTTCATAACTCAGAGGAATAACGTTTTTCTATTGACACGTCAAAAGTTAGCCTGAACGTTATCCTATATTGCACAATGGAAGCAAATTCTCCATCAGATCTACATATATCATAATAGCACTAATGTAGTATTAATATATTGATAAAAACTATATGATATATGAATGATTATTCTAGACAGGTATTAACGTATGAATATTAATATTAATTAATTAGTGAGTAAAGGAATACATAGGTGAATATAATAGAAACTTAAAGTTGAGTACGCTATAGGAGTAAAACGACTGAAAGAATTGCGCTTTCTATATATTGGCTGTTTTTTTAATTTCCTATGTATGACTTATTAGTATGTAATTGTAATCAATTATAAAGTTATTATTTCATCACGAAATCATGTCTTCACTGATAATATATCTCTTACACATGAAATAAATGTTATGAAAGGAGCATCTAGAAATTTTTTTTCACCGTGTGTAAAAGATATACGTGATTCAAAAACATCTAGCTCACCTATATCTCTTCATATCAAATTAAAGGTTATGATTAAAGTTTCTATGAAAGTATTACAGAAATAGAAGTTGCGAATTTTTATTGAACTTCAAAGGCAGAAGTTCCCCACACAAATGAGCGATGCAAAAAATCTTGAGAGGTGTTTATAGTGTATAGGACCTATATATAGAGTATAACAAATAAAACGTAACTAATGAAAAATGATACATTTTGAATCAGGTGAGGTGGAATGTAACTACTAGAAAAACACGTGGGCATATGGGTTTCTTATTCAAGAATGTTGTAAATAAACGTATATTTTGAGGAAAGTGATAATATAAGTTGTCACCATATATATTAAGGCAGATTCATAATATATTTAAGTGATATTAGCTTAAAAAGCATATGATATAGGTTAGACTGCATTATATGTCATACTATATATAAGATTACACATCCTCCACTCAATACTTCCTTATGAATTTCTTTCCGCGAAGTATAACTAATATTATGAATCGCACAGTAGTGCGATAATGATACGGTGATAATCTAAGTCCTTTTCAATTTACATGAAAATTTTCTCAAGGTAGGGCATATATATATAGATATTAAATAGATATCCAGGAAAGTATGAACTATAAAGTATGTTATCATGAATATATTAGCTATTGGAATCTTACTCTATATAAAATAGGAATCACTTCCTGAGTATAGCTAAAGTATTACTACCTCAAGGACATCATTCAGCACTATTAACCTTTTACTGTTCACTATACTTAGAATCACATCGCGTATATTAATTTATATATATAATTTTCTATATAATAATTATTATAGAAATGTATTAATAATGACATTAATTTGCGTTATATTATGCACAAAAATACTCCGGTACTGATATAAAAGAAAATCTCATAGTTATTTTTCATCTTATATTTAGAATTCATGTATTACGTGTATAATAATGCTATCACAACTGGCTAATACCATAAAATTATGTTTTTATGTTGTACGCGAGTATATTATGATATAATTATTCTCTCAACAACTATGAGTATCATGATGTAAGGCATATCATTAGTCGCCATGTTATATGAATTTCAGACTTTCATATGTGGGAAATCATTAGAAAGAGACTCATAATTTTATTACAATTTTAATTAACTGGTCGCGACTCCAAAATATTTTGTGTTCTCTCTCTGTCTCCTCTCTCTCTCTATGATCTCTCTCAGTCTTCTCTCTCTCTTCTCTCACTCGTTCTCTCTCTCCAAATTGGGTACAATATGCTCCCAGTTCATGTGCTCACTCGCGTGCACTTTGCCGCAATTCTTAAGTGCCCGGGGCATTTACCCTCACTCCACTAATTCTCCCTATCTCTCCACTCCTCTCTTCTTTTTTTCCTATACCTTCCCTCGCTTTCTCAACTCAAATACTTCTTCTTTCAATATTCGCATTCACCATTTTCACCTCAGTCTCTTTTTGCAATGCTCGCTTCCTTTAAACACCTTCTCTCGCATTCAATCCACAAGCAGTGCGCCACTCTATCTCACATTTCCAGCTCCTCTCTTTACAGTCACAGATATCACACTACGAGCATACACTACTTTAAATTTATTATTAGCTTACTACCCTGTACCTATTATTTTACCTCCGAACTACAGTTCTCACATATCACTAAAGTCTAAAAAGAAATAAAACTACTCTTTAAAATAGGTTAAAAAATTTAAACAAGCCTAAAATTTAGCTTAGCCTACGCCACGGGATATCTCAAACAATTTGCATGATCACGAATAGCCTAGGCCGCTAGGCTAAGGCTATATCTAAAAATTATATCAAGTAAGGCTAACTAGGCTAATGGCAAACTTAATTTAAATTATACTTATTCTCACAGCTCATGCTATACACTCATTACTCTACTTCAGTTTATTTCATTTCTGAACTTTGGTGGCATTCTATTATAATTCAAATAACCTGCAACACGCACAGTATGCAGGAAATCTCTTAACTACTCTAGCCTAGGGTTAACCTATCTACCACTAACGTCGACGTCCTACACTCACTCCTCTCAATAAGGCATCATGACTGTCTTCCGCATCCTGTTGATTTGTACTCTGCTCAGTTATCACACTTTTCCCCACTTCTTTTCTCTTTCTCATCAGTCCCCATCCCGCTGTGCTCTCGTACTGATTTCGGTTTTCGTGCGAAATATTTCTTGAACTCTCAATGACTCTCGGTTCAACACAGTTTTGTGAGTTACTTCTGAATTTCCTCCAAGGTTAGGTAATGAGCAGGTCTCTCACATCCATAACAAAAGCTTGCTTTCTTGCAGTGTTGTCTCCTGCCGCCTGGAATGAAATTCTCTGAAATTCTTGACAGTGTATATAAGCTACCCCGTGGGGACGGCCTCGTGAGAGAGAGAGAGAGAGAGAAAGAGACAAGATAAAGATTTTTATATATTATGGCAACTGATAGACGATCACTATTACTATGTATATAATATATATATCTATATTATATTATATATAATCTTATATATTACTATATATATATATATATCGGGTTGTGAAAAAAACGTTTTTTTAACTTTGGTTTTTTTTTGCAAAAAAAAAACGGTTTTTTTTTTAAACAAAATGTTTTTTTTTGTTTTTTTAAAATTACTTTTCTTTATTGTTATTTAAAGATGTTTAAATTATTGAACATTTTACTTTAATAGTCCTTCTAAGCCTAATATTGACCTAATTAATACGGATTTTATATATACAGTATATATATATATATACATATATATATATATATATATATATTAATATATATATATCTATAGTATATATATATATACAGTAAACGGGCAATTCGGTCCAAAATCAGGGGTACTCAATGCTAAGGTTTATGGAGACTTTTTTTTATTTTTATTTACGTGATCCTCTTAGAATTTTTTTTTTTATTCTTACCAATGTGGGCATGTCACCTTCCTAGTATAATTGGGTATTTTGTTCACCAATGTGGGTATGTCACCCTCCCATTAGTCATGGGGACCGAAATTGCAACCCAACGATTTTGGGGGCGGGGCTAATTCGGTCGCACTTAATTTTCACATACTAAAATCCTCAATTAAAGTGTTTTAAATTAATAAATTATGATACAAGTCAGTTTTCATTTTCAGCATAATGTATGACCATCACCATTATAAGTAGTAGTGACCATCACGTCATTATATCTTCCAGTTTGTTTCCCCTCTACTTCAGCCTTAGAATCGTAAAAAAAAGGCTCGGCTAACGTAAGGAATTTCCTTATCTGTAAAGGTTTGCTATGCTTTTTTATTCTGTATTATAACAGTGTATAAGAGAAATTCTTAACGGTTCTTTTTGTGTGTTTTTTTACGATTTTTGCGATGTTTGACAAAAATGAACGCAAACCCTGTTTGACAACAAAAATGAACGCAGCTCAAGCGTTTTAGGTCTCTTTTTTAAACATAATTAGGGTAATTACAATTTATTTTAAGAAATTGGGTTTGAAAACTAATAAAATTTTCGAGTTTGCGTGTCGTTTTTGTCAAACGCAAAATCGTAATAAAAGCTCACCAAATGTAAGGAATCTCCTTAATTTTTAGATTTCAATTTTCCAACGATATTCAAGGAAATTCTTTATCGTTTGGTGAGGCGTTTTTTTAAGCGAATTTTGCGCTGTTTTGACAAAAACGAACTGAGCGTTTATTAATTCTGTAAGGTTGCAAATGCTTTTTTATTTTATATTACATACAGAATTAGGAAATTCCTTTACGTTTGGTGAGCGTTTCTTTTTACGATTTTGCGCTGTTTGCACAAAAACGAACGCAAACGCTTTGACAAAAAAAGGAATGCAAACTCGAGCGTTTTTAGGCAAAATTACGTTTCGTAAGAACCATGCAAACACGAAAATGGCTTTAAGGGTCTGGCAGCATCATCATCAGAGTATCCCTTTGTATCCTGCCGTTTTACTTTTGCGTAAGTGTGAAAAACATCTTGCTGAAAAAAATTTGTATAGGTTAATTAGGCCTAATTTGAAAAACTTTACCTACCTATCCTTGCTGTAAAAAGTGTAAAAATTATTTTAAACCTTATATTTCGGACATCTTTTTGTAAAAGATTAATTAAAACAAAATTTATTTTATGAAATTTCAATGTGGAACCGAATTGCCCCACGCAAATTTTAAACCTGGACCGAATTGCGGCCCCATGTTACAATTTTTATAATAAACATATTTTATCTCTTGGCTGAATGACTCCAACATTGCATTAAGGTTATGAACTATTTTTAAGTACAATATCTTGGTACCAATAATGTAGTACAATTATTTTGCCCTGTATGATTCTTAGCAATAAGCCTATAAATTGTTCAAACCGTTTTACTCAGTTTGGTCAGAACAAGAAAACCCAAGAATCACAAATTAATAGACTTAAATTAAAGGTTTCATAAAAAATAATACCTAAGACATAAAAACTAACCTTATTTTAAACAACTTTAAAGATATTTTTACTACATCGTATAGGCTACGAATTTTTGAGCCACTGGACCGATTTGCCCCACGTGGTCCGAATAGGCCCCACCATGAATCTGGACGCGCATACCTGTTCCATACTATACCCCGTTTTTACGTACCATAATATATATATATATACTATATTATATATATATTATATAATATATTATATAGTATATATATATACTAACTATATATATAGTATATTAATATATACTCTCACTCACTCACTCTCGTGGTAGGTTTTGAAATTCCCCACCACAATAGAAGGTGCACTCACGCTGTTAAGTCTTGATGAGGTACAATCCTTTCTCAGAAGGGTCAACCACTACGTTGAGGTGTTTAACGATTCCGGGCTGACGTCTTCCGTTGGTGGAGTTTATATTTTTGGCAGTGGAAGTCTCTAAATCTTGCTAAAGTTGTTCCCTTTCAAACTTCTGGCTCTTTGGATAAATTTCAATGTTGTTTTTGTGATGTTCAGCTAATTGTAGTTCCAGCAACTTCTGATTATTATGAGGATTTATCTATCAAAAGTAGGAGATTGAATTAAATTGTTCTAAACACCAAGTAAAATATGCATCCACTATGTTGTCAATATTACAGATAGATACAACAGCAACACTGATTGGGTGAATACTCACACTATCCCTATCCTCTTCTTTACCAGTTTATTTTTATTAATTTATACCTGACTTACAACCTCAATCTCTGCTGCATTTGAAAGAAAAACAGACACAACTACAGCTTTTATTAAAAGGATCAAGGAACTCCAGTAATGATTAATTATTAAAATAGATGAAAAATCATATATATATATATGCAATATATGCATGTATATATATATCAATATGTAAAAAAAATTGATGAATAATAATAATAATACTAAAGTTGAAAAAGTTATAAACAAATTAAATATATATTTAAATGGAATTTGGTATATACCTACATATGTATATATACATATGTATATATATCAATAGGAAAAAAAAACGATGAATAATAAAGATAATAAATCAGAAAACAATAATAAATAGGATAACAAATATAAATAAAAATTGAAAATAAATAAGCGTATTATTTACTTATATACACCTATTGGAAGAGGGGCAGCGATAGCAATTCGACCTGACGAGAGCGCGGAGTCCAAGGTACATTTAATTTACAAATTTTTTTTTTTTTTTTGGCTTAAAATTTCAAGTCCGCAGGACTTCCACTCTCTCGCAAGCGAAAGATACGACTCTCCCTCCACCTTCAGATAGAATCCAGATTAAACCTTGAATTGAATAAATTGAATAAATTGAATAAATTTTATATTTAAGAAAAGAATTATTATGTTTAGCTTTATATAAAAATTTAGATTTAACGATTGAACTCCTCAACGATTTTTACTATCTACAAACAAACTAGCTTTAACTTTTCTTTGATTTCTAAAACTCTTGAAAAAAACTCTTGAAAAAAAATTTAGGTGTCCATCTTTAAGCTTCGTTATGTCGTAAATAGATATTATTATCTGTATACAGGTCGATCTTCTTTTATAGATTACTCTGAGGGCCTTTCTGTCTAATGCAACTTCTCAAGAGTTTGGGGCTAACAAAAAAAAACTCCCAGTCTTAGAGACAATAACCCTTTAAACTTAATTTTTATCGGTTATCAAAAGATACTACTACTTGTAGATAAGTACCTTGGGAAGGGACGACATCTTGGAAAAGGAGTTCGATAAATCTGATGACTAGTGTTTCCTCAGCGGATTCCCTTCAGTCAGAAGAGAAATGGTTCTTAATTGCCTCGTTAGGTTATCGCCGTTGCTGTTGAATATAGAGAAGATGCTGGATCCAAACCCGGAACCTGAGAATGAGACACACAAATTAAGGTTGTCATGAAATTCTCCTTCATCTCACCAGCGCAATTATTTTAAAAATAAGTTTATTAATTAATTCAGATAGCTAATTCAGATAGCAAACATAGAACAGTAATTTACGTTACGTTAAATATATACAACTATATCTGAATCTCTTTCATAGGCAAAAGTACTTGATTTTAACTTTAATTTACTAAGTATAACAACTCAAACAATTCACTTCTCTCTTTAAAACAAACAAATTAATCCAATCATGTACAAATTTACAGAATTCATTACTTTACTATTACTATTATTTGTATTATTATGTTATTTATAACCTCTATTAACTTAAGTCAATCCAGACAAAACAAACAAAAACTCTATAATCACCCTTCAGTAGGGACCAGGATACAATGTCCAAGATGTTTAAAGAATTTCTTCTAGCGTCAGCAAATTTAAAGATGTTAACGTATTTTTTCTTTTCCTTGATGGATAATCTCTTGTTGATTATGATTTTAAATATTACCTAGCTGTTGGGATGGGGAAAGATAGAAGTATGTGAATCCACTTCAATTATATATAAT